>APFE031662884.1:87216-204742 GCA_000404065.3 Pinus taeda | reverse complement strand
ACTTGTTGTTGATGTTCGATGTGATGTTCCACTACTTGAACCTTAGAATTTTCTCTTAAATATGATGTGATGAATGGTCGCTGATACCCATCAAGTGCCATAAATGGGGTCATTTTTTTTTGTTGTATGGAAGGAAGTGTTATACCACCATTCACCCAGAGGAAACCATTTGCCCCATTGTGTCTGTTTATCAGATACAAAGCAACGAAGATATCCTTCCAAACATTTGTTTACTATCTTAGTTTTCCCATCATATTGAGGATGATAATATGAGCTATGAGCTAACTGAGTACCAAGACAAGAAAACAACTATGTCCAAAAATTTCCAGTGAAAATGGGATCTCTGTCACTTACAATAATATTTGGGTTTGAATGTAGCTTTTGAATTGTTTCCATAAATGCACTAGAAACTATGCTGGCTTTAAATGGATGTGATAATGCACAAAAGTGTGCATACTTGGCAAGTATGCCAACTACCACCATGATGACACTCTTTCCCTCGGACTTGGGTAAACCTGTGATAAAATCCATTGAAACCTCCTCCCAACATTGGCTTGGAATGGATAAAGGTTGTAATAGATCTGGTATCTTAATTGTTTCAACTTTATTTTGTTGGCAAACCAAACATTCCGCCACAAACTTTTGAATATCAAATTTAAGGCCCTCCCAAAAAAATTCCTTCTTAACCCTGTGGTAAGTTTTTAAAAATCCCGAGTGCCCTCCTAAGGGAGAAGTGTACAATTCCATAAGAATCGTTTGTTTTAGATGGGAATTCTTACAGAGGTATAAGCGATCTTTGTACCATAACGAATCATTTTTCCAGCTAAATGTATTTGACGTACTGGAATCTTGTTGTAACTTTCGAATAAGTGCCCACACTTCTTTGTCATTCTTCCATTCATCCCTTGCTTCGTTTATCCAATCTGGTTGGATAATAGAAATGATGCACAACAATGCTTCCACATCCTCATCCTTTCTTGAGAGTGCACCTGCCACCACATTTTTCTTCCCTTTTTTGTAGATGATTTCAAAGTCATAACCCAACATCTTTGTGACCCACTTTTGTTTCTCTTCAGAGAATAATATTTGTTCTAAAAATTATTTAAGGCTATCATGATCTGTTTTTACCTTGAAGTGTCTTCCCATTAGGTAGGGTCGCCATTTCTTAAGTGCATGGAGTATTGCCAACATTTCCTTCTCATAAATAGCTTTGTGTAAAAATTTCCCTTGATTGGATGACTTTCAAAAGCAATGGGTCTTTCATCTTGCATTAAAACAACACCAATTCCATTTCCTGAAGCATCACATTCCATAATAAAGGTTTTTGTGAAGTCTGGTGTAGCTAAGACAGGTGCTTGGCACATTGCCTCTTTAAGATGTTCGAAGGCCTTTGTTGCTTCTGGAGTCCATGAAACTGAATCATTCTTCAATAGTGTTGTTAGAGGTGTTGCTATTCTCCCATAATTCTTAACAAACTTGCGATAATACCCTGTCAACTTGAGAAATCCTCGCAGATGCTTTATGGATGTGGGGATTCTCCATTCCTTAATGGCTTTAATTTTGCTAGGGTCTACCTTAACTCCGTCATGAGATAGAATATGACCCAGATATTCCATCTCTTGTACTCCAAAGAAACATTTGGATCTTTCTGCATAGAATTGTTTTTCCTCCAATAGTTGTAGTACCCTGTCAATATGTTCAACATGATCCTTCAAAGACTTGTTGTAGATTAGTATATCATCAAAGAATACTAACACAAATTTTCTAAGGAATGGTTCGAAAATTGAATTCATCAAACCTTGAAATGTTGAGGGTGCATTGGTAAGGCCAAAAGGCATGACCAAAAATTCATAATGACCCTCATGAGTTCTAAATGTTGTTTTCGGAATGTCTTCAGTCTTCATTCTGATTTGATGATATCCTTAACGAAGATCCAACTTGGTGAAGTAAATTGATCCATTCAATTCATCCAGTAATCATCAATGACAGGAACGGGAAACTTATCTTTAATAGTGAGCTTGTTGAGCTCCCTATAATCTGGACACATGCGCCATGATCTATCCTTCTTGTGCACCAAACTACTGGAGCAGAGAAAGAACTTTGACTCAGTTGAATTATACCAGCCTCTAGCATTTCTGCAACCATACGTTCAATTTCACTCTTTTGGGCATAGGGATATCTGTACGGCCTGATGTTTGGAGGAACACTTCCTGAAATCAGATGAATAGCATGATCATGATCACGAATAGGTGGGAGACCTTTGGGAGTCTCAAATACCTTGGAATGATTGTCCAAGACTATTTGGAGATCTAGAGAAATAGATGATTCCAATGTGGAAACATCTAGTGAACATAATTGTGAAATTACACCTTTTCGTTCCTTTTTTAGAAGATTTGTCATACCATTAGAGCTGATTATCTCTCTCGGTTTCCCTGCAATACCCCTTAATACAACTTCCTTTCCTTCCATAGAAAATTTCATGAAAAGTTTTTGAATATTAAAAGCTTGTACCCAAGGATTGTAGCCATTGGACTCCTAATACAACATCAACACCTCCCATTGGAATGGAAAGCATTGGGCTAGTCAATACATATTATCCCATGGATAGCTTGATATTATGGCACTTTCTAGAGCAGTTTATTGTTCCTCCATTTGCAACCATCACTTGACACTTTGGTGCTGGATATAAGAAGAAATTCAATTATTTTGCTACCTTACAATGAATAAAATTATGGGTACTTCCTCAATCAATCAATACTATTACCATTTTCTTCTTGATTTGTCCTTCTATCTTGATGGTTTGAGGAGTGGTAATTCCCGCCAATGAATTACAATATGTGTTCGGATTCATTTGTTCTTCATGTAGGCTTTGTTCCTGGAGTATATCCTCTTCTTTTGACCTTTCTTGCTCCTTTTCTTCTTCCTCTTCACGATTTATGTAGAATAATTTCTTCTCGGCACACTTATGACCTTTAGCCTATTTGTTATCACAATTGTAACAAAGCCCTTTTGCTCTTTTTTATTCCAATTGTTGTGGTGTCAACCTTATAGGTTGTGCAAGACTAGCGGCAACAACACTTCCATCTTTATAGTTGTGAGTGGTATGCTTCCTGGTTGCCATAATTTTTCTTTCCATTTTTCTTGCTAACCTGAATGCCTTCTCTAATGAATCAGGTTCCCAAAGGTGAACATCATGTTGGATATTATCATTTAAAGTCCCTATGGACACATCAATCCTATGCTCTCTGGAATATCTTTTACCCTTATGTTCAATTTTTGGAACTCCTCAATGTGCTCCATTATTGAACCCTTTTGTTTGAGACTTATCAATTGGCTAAAAAAAGTGTTGCTTTTTGTATCCTCATAATGTGCTATCAAATCTTCCGTAAAAATTGCCCAAGTGATAATTTGTTTATGAGAGCAAAGCCATTGATACCATACAAATTGATTTGGTTCCAAATATAAAGTTGCAATACGTACCTTTTGTGTGTTTTGTACATTATTGAGATTGAAAAATTGCTCCATCTGTAATATCCATGTTGTGGTATCCTTGCCATCAAACTTCCTCATATCAATCTTTGGATATGGTGGGTCTTTGATCCAACATTAGAGTCTATAAAATCTTGATTAACATTTTTTTTGTTCTCATCATGAGTTTCCTTTACTACCCTTTCACCATTAGTGACCATTTCTTGTAGCAACTTATTCATATTTATCTTTAATTCTTCCATCTTATCATCCATGCCATCTATTTTAGCGTCCATGCCATTCATCTTAGCTTCCATGCCATCCATCTTAGCTTCTACACCTTTCTTTAAACAATACATCTTAGCTTCTACACCTTTCTTTAAACCATCCATCTCAGCTTCTACATCTTTCATCTTAGATTCTGTCACTTTTTGCGCAAGTGACACTTGTTGCACTTGGTCTCGTAATTTTGATATATCATGTTGAATTTATTCCTCTTATTCATGATTCATGCTAGAGCTTTCAGGTTGTTTACTAGGTGTTTGCAATTTCTTTCCTCGAGGCATCAATTACCGATAATAATGCTTTACTATGCCCTTTGAATTCCTTCAAACTAATTTTTCAAACCAAGCTTAAGCAAAAAATTTAAAAAAACTACACACCTTTTTTCACTTTGTAGGAGCTTGATATTCAATCTAATGTATCTCTGTAATTTCGGATCATCCAGTTCTGAAATTGCAACCTGTAGTAGCCCTCTGCATCCTCTTTCCAATGCCACCAGTCTGATCCAAATTGGATTCTCCAAGAAAGAGTTATGCACAATCTCCAAAGATGACCTGATTATAGACCTTTCCAGAAGAGTGAACTTGTATAAAGTGCCACGTGTCACTATTTCAAGCTATGGCACTGAACAATATATACAAGAAACTATAGTCTGTGGTCTTTCTGTACCTTCTTACAGAATTTCAATCCGATGCTTAGAGAGAAAGTTATGACGATTTTCCCCAGGTCACTTGTTTGGAATGTAATTTAGGAGTTTGCAAAAAGACCAAATTCCTCATATCATATCTCCGCAAATATAGTGCAAAAAGCTCTAAAATTCAGATCCAAGGTTCAGTGTGATTTCGTCTCAAATGGTTTTTTTTTTCACTTCTAAAACATTGCAGAAAAAAAGTTATAGTGAAAATGCCACGATGACCTATTTGGAGCAGCGAAACCCTAGAATCCAAAGCTCTAATACCAAATGTTATGAAACCAGCTCACAAAAAGATAGAAAGAGAGATCAATGCCTTAGAATTCAGCCTCTTCGAGGGGGAAACCTCCTTTACATTACACAAATGAACAATTCTTGGATGATTCAAATGACAAAACCTCCTTTCTATATATAGGAGTCTATGGAGTCACAATATAACCCAGCCGACTTAACAATAATAATATAAAGTCACAAAAATGACAATAGAAGGATTCTATGGGCACGAGTAAATAAAAATATGGGGACAATAGGGGCTCAACAATATTAATAAGGGATACAACTACAATAGTAATGGGGTAATCACTAGTATTATAGGGACCTAACAGAGAGGTACACTGGATACATGGCTCTTATGGGAGAATGTGTTGTAACAGAGCCATCTTCCTTTAAGGAAGTAGTGCAACATTTGCTTTGTGTTAATGCCATGGTGGAGGAGTATGACTCCATAGTTCGTAATAGTGATTGGGATGTGGTACTAAGACCGACAGACAAGTCAGTGGTGAGAACACGTTGGCTCTACAAGGTAAAGAAAGTTGCAGATGGTAGTGTGGAGAAGCATAAGGCTAGATTTGTGGCTCGTGCCTTTTCACAGGTAGAAGAGATTGACTACGATGAGACCTTTGCTCTTGTTGAAAGGTACTGTCAGACCAAGAGGTAGCTCCTCAAATCAGAACTCTATATTATGCATTTAGGTGGTTCATTATTATATACGAGGGAGTGACTGTTCAGTTAATCTCCCGATGACTCTCTATTTTCTCTATTATTTATTTACATTAATTACAGTTGTTCACCCAATCCCTATGATTAGGTGTCAACATTCCCCCCTTAATATGAAAGGATGTTGGTGAGTCCAAGCATCATTCTGAATCTTTCAAGCTTTTCTCTTCCAAGTGCTTTGGTGAAGATGTCTACAATTTGCTCATTAGTGGAACAGTGGTGGAGATGGATTATTTTGGCCTCAACATGATGTCGAATCAGATGATATTTAGTATTGTTGTGCTTTATTATATCATGGAACTTTGGGTTCTTGGCCAATTTTATTGTAGAGGTATTATCAATCATGAGTGGAGTTGATTGCATTTGTTTTACCTGCAAAGCTTCAAGAATTTTCTTGAGCTGCACAATTTCTTTTGTTGCCTCAGTTGCTGCCACATATTTTTCCTCTATTGTGGAATCTGTTGGAACTAATTTTTTGCGTGATCTCCAAGAGACAGCTCTTGATCCAAGACTCATATCATAATTTGAAGTAGATACACCAGCTTCTTTGTCTCCATCGAAGTCTGAATCAGAGTATCCAATGAAGCTGAAGTCACCCACCTGTGTATACTTGATTCCAAAGTCTTAAGTTCCCTTCAAGTATTTTAAAACTTTTTTTGCAGCAGACCAATGTCCC
This sequence comes from Pinus taeda, assembly GCA_000404065.3. NCBI lineage: Eukaryota > Viridiplantae > Streptophyta > Pinopsida > Pinales > Pinaceae > Pinus > Pinus taeda. The sequence continues at coordinate 198,629 of APFE031662884.1, read as the reverse complement.
TCACAAGGCTTTTGCATAAATCTGGAGAGGCTTCCAATAGCAAACAAAATGTCTAGTCTGGTAGTAGTTAAGTAGTTGAGACTTCCTACAACCTATCTATACTTTGTTGCATCCTCAAATTCTTTTCCTTCAATGGATGTGAGCTTTGAGTTTCATTCCATTGGAGTAGTCATAGGATTGCATTCAGTCATGCCAAACCTGTTCAACAGATCTCCAATGTACTTATTTTGAGAAATGAATATGGACTTCAAATGTTGAGTTACTTCAATACCAAGATAGTAATGAACATAGCCCAAATCAGTCATTTCAAAACCTTTCTTCAATTCCTTCTTTATGGATGCAATGTAGTTTGCATTTTTCCCTATTATCAAAAGATCATCTACATATACAACAAGATATACAACTATTTTGCCAACCTTCTTGACAAACAAAGTTGCATCATCAAGATCATAATGTTTGAAATTGAGTTTCAGAAGATGCTCAGTGAGTTTTTCATACTAGGCTCGCAGTGCTTGTTTAAGGCCATACAAGGATTTCACAAGTTTACATACTTTATGTTCATGTCCTTTCACAGTGATCCTTCAAGTTGGGACATAAAAAAAAAAAAATCTTTTAGATCTCCATTCAAGAAATCAGTTTTTACATCCATTTGATGGAATTTCCAACTGTTCTAAGCTGCTAGGGCAAAGAGTGTTTGGATGCTAGCCCATTTTGTTGTGGGGGCAAAAATATCCTCATAATCGACCCCTTACTTCTGTGCAAAACCTTTTGCCACAAGCCTAGCTTTGTGCTTGTAAGTGAGCTGTCAGCTTTATACATGTCTTGTAGACCCACTTGCAGCCAATTGGTTTGGTCCCCAATGGAGGATCAACCAGCTTCTAAGTGCCATTCTTTATCAGGGAATCATACTCCTTTTGCATTGTTTCTTTCCATTCATCATGAGAAGAAACTTCTTTGAAAGAAGTTGGTTCAAAATCTGTAGACAAATTGAATTCACAATCATAAGAAACATCCATATCAATAGGTGAATCAGAGTCATCTACATCACCTCCATTTTTCTGGTTTGAATTTCTAGTTCCTATCTTCCAACCTCATCAGGATGAACACTTTCAAGTGTCTTTGTCAGCCACTTTGGGGGACCTTTCTTAGATGGTCCAGGCTGCTCCATTGATTGATTTGGGACTCAATCAAGATTGAGTCTCCCAATTCTATCAATCACATCACTCAAAGTATCATCCGTTGTTGGATTTTCATGCAGGGGAGAGAGTGCTTCAGAAGAAGATTCCATAGGTTGATCTAGTATAGGAATCCCCCCTTCAAGATGTGGGATCTAGTTATCAAATTCTTGAAATGATTTTCAATTTGTGATTCTATCCAAGTGATCAAGTTGCTACTCAAAAACATTGCCAGTTTTGGATGATTTAAGAAAGATTACATCTCTAGATACAACAAACTTTTTGTTGACTTCATCATAGAGACGGTATGCTTTGGAGGTGTTTGAATACCCCAGGAAGATACACTTACGAATTCTTGCACCAAGTTTGTTTTTATGTACCTTTGGTATCAAGGCATAATAGGTGGAACTAAAGACCCTGAGATGCTTTACCAAAGGACTGTGCCCATACCACATTTCATAAGGAGTCTTGTTTCTAATAGCATTAGATGGACATCTATTCTTTATATATACAGCACATAGAGCTGCATCATCCCAAAACATCATTTTTACATTTTTGAAGAACAACATGGAGCGTACCATATTTAAGATTGTCCTATTCATTCTTTTGGCTACTCCGTTCTGTTGGGGATTATAAGGCATAGTTGTTTAATGTTTGATCCCATGTTGGCGAAGATAGTTTTCAAATTCATTTGAAGTGTATTCTTTTCCATTATCACTGCAAATAGAGCTAATATGATATTGTGCATCATTTTCAATCCATGTATGAAAGTTCTTGAATGTTTGAAAAGCATCTAATTTGTTCTTCAATAAATAAACGCAACACATTTTGGTGTAGTCATCAATAAATGTCATCAGATATTTATTTCCATTTACAAAAGAGACAGGGATTGGACCACATAAATCTGAATGGATGAGTTCAAGTTTTCTATATGCTCTGGAGTGTGAATCATGAAACGAATGTTTGTTATGCTTTCCTAGAATGAAAGCATCACATTACTTAAGTTTCCTAGGAATTGTAGGCAAACTAGTAACTCTATTTTCCTTCAACAAGTGGAGGTTGTCATAGTTCAAATGTCCAAATCTGGCATGCCATAATAAACTTGATGGAAGTTTACCTTCTTCATACTGAGAATTGTATAAGAAATTTTGTGCACAAGCAGAGGTACCCCACAGCTTGAGAAGCCTTTCCTCTTCTATCCCTGTCATGACAAGTGAGTGGTCAAATGATTTTCTTACCTCAAGCTTGCCATCAAACATATGAATGGAGTGACATTTCTAGTGGATCCACTAAGGACAACAAGTTTCTCCTCAGTTGTGGAGGATATAGAACATGATGCAGAAGAAAGTCTGGAAGACCAGGCAATTTAAGCCTGATTGTGCCAAGCCCTGATAGCTTGAGTTTTGATTGGTATGCAAAGTATATTGCTCCATCAACATTGTCAGTAAATTCTTCAAAAAAATCTTTTCTATGAGTCATGTGGCAAGTTGCTCCTGAATCAAGCAACCAATCATCTTCTGAAGAAGCAAGTGAAGCATTAAATAAGTCTTCATTTACTCCAATATTACATTGTGCCACAACATAGTGAGTAGATTCAGGTGCTTTACCTTTGTCTTTGTCATTAGTTTTACCTTTGGTTGGTTTCTTTGCTGCTCAATTTTGTCCCAAGGTAACTTGCATGTGGAAGCATCATGTGGTCCATCTCTTTTGCAGCATATGCAATGCAAATGTGACTTTTCTCCTTGAGAGTGTCTACCCCCCTACCTCTGAAATATCTTCCTCTTTCTCTTCGACCACCTCTTCCCCTGGAAGAATCTTAGGCAAGATTATTTACTTTATGAGTAAGGCACATAGCCCCTTCAGAAGATTCAGGGGTTGTCTTCTTCCCAAAAGCTTTCTCTCTTTCAACAATTGTTTTCACAATGGAGTCAAAGGTAATATCATTGACTCAAGATAATTGGAGTAAGTAGGATAAATTGCCTTGAGAAAAACGATCAGAGGAATATCCAATTCAACATTAGTGACTTTGATATCATGCATTATAGATTTTACTTCAGATGTAAGAGAAAGAGAATAATTATTTTGTAATTCAAGGGTGAAGAGTTTAATCATAAAGTTCCTTCAGCTTTTGTAAGGCTTCAAAAGCATTTGAAAATGGCGAAATATGTCGACTCACCTCTTCACTTATGGATGTTGCAACCAATGCATAGGCCTTGTTGTTCTTATTTTCCCAAATTGTGAGTTCCTTGTCTGAGGTAGGTTGTTCTGGCACTTTGTCTCCTTCTCCAACACACACTCCTTTCCACAGCTCATTAAAAATGAGAGTGTGTTTTATCTTCCGGGACCACTCAGGATAGTTCTCCTTGCCAATGAGAACTATTCCCACAATAGATATGATTGAATGCATATCGTTATACCAATGGTGTTATACCAATAATGTTCAATCTAGTATCACCTTCTTTCACCCGTATACTAGAGTATGACATTAAGAGATGAACAACAGAGAGATGAACGACGTTAAGAGATGAACAATGAAGATGAGCGTTCATTCCAGTGGAAAGTAATTAGGAGGAGATTTGTGGAGTTATCGATGGTAGAAGATAAATGGTCATCGGAAGCGAATCAAGTCAGGTGTTAACCAAGACGAAGGGTGGTTTTAAAGAAATAAGCAGGATTTCGGGCAGATGCAAAATGGTAAGTGGTATTTAGAGGAGACCTCTCGATTCCATTGAATGGATGACATGTAGCAACTAGAGGAGAGAGAAAAACCGCTCATTTTGGGCAGGTAACTCTCGTGCATGTAGGCCACCTGAAATCATTATAGACGTCAGATTGTGGGAGTGTTGATCAACGGTGGAGAGAGAAAACACTTTTCGGGTGGGTAAACATCATGCATGTAGGCCACCCGAAATCAATGTCAGCCATCAAATCCTAGGATGGAAATCAATGGTGGAGAGTGAACCCGATAAAGTTAAACCTCTGGAACTGTGTTCGAGCAGGTTACGACATCACCATGTGAATACGAAAAAAGATATACAGTGAAGAAGAAGAAAAAGGGTATGCGATTCTTTAATGTGAAAAAGTCCTGATATGAAAAGTTTAATGAATCGCAAACATGCAGCGGTATTGTTCGGGGCAAAGAGACTTACGATATGTGATTAAAAGTTCACCCGAAGATATTTATATATGAGGGTTTATAACATTTAAGATCCGGCCCAAGGGAAGAAATCCAAGTCACTACAACACCTTTGACTTCAATGCACCATTCAACACAACAACAATGAATGAGATTTCACAGGGTTTTGACAAAGATGTCAACTTGCAAAAGATGCAAAACAAAGGAAAAACAGAATAGGAGTTACAAATTAAAAGGGAAGCCAAAAAGTGGTGCTTTCTCTAATGCCATGTCAAACCATGAGGTAACTCCTCAAATCAGTACTCTATATTATTCATTCAGGTTGTTCATTATTATATATAAGAGGGAGTGGCTATTTGGTTCATCTCCCGATAACTCTATATCTTCTTTATTATTTATTTACATTAATTACAGTTGTTCACCCAATCCCTATGATTAGGTGTCAACAGGTACTCATCGATGAAATCTATATTGGTAGTATCAACATAGATGGGTTGGAAGGTACATCAAATGGATGTGAAGGCATCCTTTCTTAATGGCATGATTGAGGAAGAGGTGTACATAGAGAAACCTAAAGTTTGTGAGACCTTTGACCGTGAGTTGCATGTGTGCCTACTTAAGAGAGTGTTGTATGGGTTGAAGCAAGCACCTCGTTCTTGGTACACCAGGATAGATAGCTACTTCACTGGGTTGGGCTGCAAGAAGAGTGAAGCGGGTGCAAACCTATACCACATAGTGGTGGAAGGTAGGTTGTTAATCATTGTACTTTATGTTGGTGATCTCATACTGACAAGTGATGATTAACTAATCAAGTATTGCAAGGAGGACCTTGCAAGAGAGTTTGAGATGAAGGACATGGGGGTCATGTGTTACTTTCTTAGCATGGAGGTATGGTAGGGAGATGCAGAGTTGTTTGTGTCTCAAGGTAAGTATGCCAATGAGATACTCAGGAGATTCCACATGGAGAGCAACAAACCCATGGAGACTCCTCTAGCAGGTAACTGGAGGAAGGAATATGCTACTTCGGGGGAAGCAGTGGAAGATATTGTTTACAAGTAGCTTTTGGATTCACTTGTGTACTTAGTGAACACACAACTAGATATGTGCTATGCATTTAACCAACTCAGTCAAGCGATGGTTAGGTCTACAAAGCTATATCAGAAGCTGGAAAAGCATGTGTTGAGATACCTCAAGGGCACTTCGTAATATGGAAAATGGTACAAATAGACATAGGGAGTGAAGATTCAAGGCTTCACGATGCAAATTGGGCAGGGAGTCCATATGATAGGAATAACACATCAGGAAGGATCTTCAGTGTTGGGTTAGCAGTAGTTTCTTGGTATAGAAGGAAACAGAGATCGGTTGCACCCAATTTGGTAGAGGCAAAGTACATGGTTGTGAGTTAGGTAGCATGTGAGGCCATCTGGATGAGGAAGATCCTGGTTAGTTTTTTTGGTCAGAAAATGGATCCAACTATGATTTACTGCAATAATCAAAGTTGTATCAAACTCTTTGAAAATCCATCTTTTCATGATCAGTCCAAGCATATTGATATCCAATATCATCATCTCAGAGATTGTGTATTGAGGTGGATTATGTTATTAGAGTACATTCCCATGGAGGAGCAAGATGTTGGCATTTTGACAAAGGAATTGTCAAGATGTAAATTTGAGTTTCACAGAGACAGGATCAGGGTACTTGATAATCCCTTTCTTGTTGAGAGGGATTGTTGAGAAATGGCAACAAAAAATTACAGTTTAAATTGTCCTTGAATTAAACTGAGAATTAAAATTGAATTTTATTCTCATAGTAACTTGTAAATACTTAATTAAGTTTAATTAACTTAATTAGCTTAGGAATTCTGAGTTGGAAGTCTTTTTGTAGTCATGTATATGTTCTATCTAAGTTTGAGGGTTTCAGTGTGAGTTTAAATTGAGTTTGAAATTAGATCACTCAATTTACTAAGTTAAGTTCAATTAAATTAGTTCCAAACTATTTGTAGGACCTAATAGAGAGTTAACCATCAATTGGTGCACTAGCGCATCCACAAGTGTCACTATATTTAACTAAAGATTCCCCCATTAGAAACTCATGCATGTGGATTTTGAGAAAAACCCAGTTGAGACTAGAGTGCAAAGACAATGTACTATCAATTGTATTATTTATTGGAGTGTAAATATCATGCATGCATCAAAGATTGATCCTATGTTTAGATTGTGCATTTTTGGAAGAATGAATTCCCTTTAAATATGGGCTATTCATCCTAGGAATTACACATGTTAGGGGCTTGGAGAGCTGTTGAATAGGCTAAGGATTTAGATTGAGCTAGCTTTTGAGTTGAGAGAGTTGAGCATGCTTGTGTGGAATTTTTTTAGTGAGAACAAGCTTGTATCTTCACTCATATTTATGATACATACAATACATATAGCAGGGTTTTGAGCAGTGGATTTCCCCATATGCATATTGTGTTATGTGCCATTGATTTATCTTCTTCTTGTTCATATTTTTTTCATAGATCTATTGGCTTCTGCTAGTTGAAAGTAGAAGTAGATTCTTGTCATGTGCTTTAGTAAATTGCATGAGCTTGTGAATATACAACATTTTTCTACAATACTATGGCGTCGATATCCCCTAGAAAATAGCATGTTAACTTAGCAGCAGTGGCTAAGAAGTAAAAAAAATCTGCAGTAGACCCCAGTTCAGCAAAAAGTTCCAACCGAGCAGAGATAGAAGGGAAAAATTGATAATAAAAAAATAGCCAATGGAACCGCAGGACTTGGATGAGGAGGAATTGGCCACTAGACTTGAAGAAATCAAGGCCGAAGAAGTCGATCCCATTTCTAGGTTGCCTTTGTATTTTCCACCACGGAAGCCAACATCCAAGGTCACGAAGGATTCATATGTTATTAAATATAAGGTTTTCACGTTGTTGTTACTTGAAGATTTACCTATTGAGGGTGAATATTTGACCCAGGTACCGTACCTGAAAATGGAAGGTTGGGATTTAACTGATCGAAATAAATACGCATAGTTTGAGCCCACCCAGTACCTAAGATCTATATATTATGAAGAAGTATGTGTCACGCGAGTTGAACCAATGAAGTGGGTTGTTGGAATTCAATGCCCGGGATTGTTGAACATATTGTATGTTCTGCATTTCTGGCATAGTAACATAAATATTATTGGTGTGTGCCAATTTCTAGCTCTGGTGCACGATGAGTGTCTTTCACTTGGAACACCCATCCCTATTGATGAGATGTTGATCAAATGGATTACCACGCTACCTTGTTAGGGGGAGAATCCAGATTATGCTTTTTCAGGAAATTCATAGGAGAAGAAACTAGCAGATCAAAATAAAGAGTGAATTTGGATTGATCAAGAAGTCCTAGGGCTACATCGTTAGCTCTATCAATGATTAGGCTGTGTGGTTTTTGCCTCTATTTTGGCTGCTTGAAGATTATGAGAAAGTGTCGCACAGATGAAGTGTTGGCCCCTATTGTCTCCTTGATTGCACAGTGTAGCCAGGGGGTCCAGTTCAACTGGGTGGGGTACCTGTGTCAAGAATTATTGGATGATTGTTGCGAAGCACAAGTGGAAGGAAATTCATTTCATTATGCATGATTATTACTTCTCATTGCATTAATAGCTTGGAGAGATCTGGAGGAATTGCAATTCCCCACGTTGGACCCAAATACCTGTGAAGTTGCACAATATGCCTCTTTATGGGCATCCAAAGACCCTACAAGGAACATGGAGAATAAGATGTTTTAGGTTCTGTTTAAAATGGACCTGCGTATGGTGATTAACTAATGGTCACAATTATCACTTGCCCTATTTTCTCAATACCGTGATGTTGCAAAGTTCATGGCTAATTTTCACAATATATATGTGTGTGTGTGTTTGTTTGTGTGTGTGTGTGTGTGTGTGTTCCAAGAAGGATTTGACGGAATATTGGAATGTGGTGCTATATCTAGTAGCAGAAGAAAATATTTTGGCTATTATCAGTGAGTGATCGAGTGATTGGCTTACCCTCACTGACACGATAACAACAACAGGTAAAAGAAAGACCACTGCAGAGATGAATAATTAGACGGAATATCCTAAGAAAGACCCAAAGAAAGATCCAAAGATGAACATGATTGACCTAGAGGAACCCTCTGTGTTGAAGATAGAGCGCACAGTCGATGCAAAAACTGTCGAGGAGGAAGAGGGTGGTGCAAACCCTTTTGTGGGCATGGAGGACTTCGATTATCTTTTCATTATCAAGAAGTGGCAGAAGCAAAGCATTGGCAGTGTGTGGAAGAAACAAAAATTGGACAATTCTGCCAACACCAAACCAATGGCCTTCACGGAGGGGGAATTTTATGAAAATGGGGATGTCGTCAGAACCGTGACGAAAGATATCTAGGGATACATCGAAGAACAATACCAATCAATATTGATGAAGGTCATACAGGTTGTTAAGGAATTGTAGGTACAGATAGGCGTTACAAAAGCGAGCTTGGGTCAAGCGAGGGCGTGCCTATTTCATATGAATAACTTGAGCCTTAACCTTACAACACTCCCCATTCAGCCATTACATGAGCTACATCCAAGAGTATTGGATGAGCTCTGGGTCTGAGAATATCAAGGATTATTGGTTATCAATGAAGTAAAGACTCACAACCAGCAAATGTTCGAGGAAAAGGTGCAGGCACTAAAATAACAAGAAGAGGTCATTATGCATAGTCAGAAACTGGAAGCAGTGATAATGCAAGTATGCAATGAGCTTCCCGAGCTCCAGATTCTAATAGAGTATCTTCGACCAAGAAATTATAAAAGATAGCAACCACAATAAAAGAATATAAGGTGAAGGTGGAAAAGGTGTGGTTTGAGTTGTAGCTATAGATTTTAGAGCTTCAAATGAAGTTAAATCCTACCACCCCTCCATAAATCCGAGAGCAGTGCGAGGCTGCTATCAAAGCCAATATGGAAGTTATTGCCGCTACAGTTAACGACTACAACCAAATTTTTAAAAATATTATGGAAATGCGGGCCTCACTATAGGAGGACCCGCATCTACAAAAAATTGAAGCTAACATCCACGAGAAGCAACTGCACTTTGATGAGATCAGGGCAACAATGCAGACCTTAGCACCAGTGCAGTGGTTAGACAAACTCTAAGAAGGGAAAACCATACAGGCTCAGATCGATGAGTTGCATTGAAAGGCCTTTATCATTTCAGCAAGGATGAAACCATGGGCCGATGAAGCAAGCCAACTATTGCAGAATGTCCAGAGAAAATTGAAAGCCCTTCAGCAGACATAGAGGATGATGAGCTTAGCAATCACAGGGCCAACTATAGAGAAATTGGTTGAAGATGTTCGACAGGCCACCATGCAGTGTACAACAGAACTTCAAGCCTTGAAGTCAGATTCCATTGGCCTCAAAGCACGTGTCTAGGACATAGCAGCAGTGTGACTCAGGATGAGTCCACATCTTTGTGTTAGGGGTCTGTTGCAATGGGGTCCCCTAGGGTTAAGTTTTGCTAAGTATTAAATCAAATTTTGATAAGATATTGTAAAGACTCTGCATTTTGAAGAGCTAAGTGCGAGTAGCACAGGTTGTTAAGAGTCATAGGGGTTTCGAGGCAAGTCAAATCCTATTATTTTGTAAATGGATGAGTTGTATTAAACTCCACTCATGGTTCACAAACCACGGTAATGTAATGCAAACACTATAAAAGGGAGTCATTGAGGAGTCATTAGGAAGTTAAGTTAAATAAATTCAATGTCAAGATTGATGCTTAGAGTCTGAATTATTCTTTTATGTATTCGAGTGAAGGGGAAGGCTCCTACTGCTGTGTGCATGGAGACCTTGGTAAGTCCACAGCTGAGTGAAGGGGCCCTTGCAGCCATGTGCACAGGGTCTGAAAAGTATATGTATTGAAGAGCTGGAATAATAAAGAGTATTTGAAGAGATTCTGCGTCTGAACTTTATATTTATGTGTTTTCTACATTCATACTCAGCTGAATGCCTTTTATCTATAATATTGTCTTAATTAAACCGTGAAGATATGGACCTATTGTTATATGTTATTTTATGGATGATTATGCCCTTAGGCGAAGCTCATAACTCTGTCTAATGGAAAATTTCTTTAAGTTTTGGGATTTTGAGGATAAGGGTTCGGGAAGGTCAGATCAAGCCTTAAACTGAAGAAATGCCTTAACCCCACATCACATAGCCTTCTAGATGTAGACATCTGGTTCTAGAATCCCTCAATACTGCCTCAGGTGAGACTGTAGCTTGTGCTAAGCGGGTTGTTGCCGAAAGGGAAGATAGTGTAGGGTTTTGTTGGTTAGTGCAATGTTGTACTATGTAATAACCCCACCATTTATATATAGTAATAGCTAAAATTAGACATATAAATGGGGACGCTTTTAAATTTTTAGTCTTTGAAAAAATAAAATCCTAATGCTAAGAAAGTTCCTTCAAAACTCTTGAAAAACAATCCAAGTTTAGGACCCTTATCGCAAATCGCATTTTGCATTTTTTCATGTAAACAGCTTTAAGTAAATCCCAAATAGTGATATGCCATCAAACCTCCCGCTGCGATATTCCAATCAAAATTCCTTGAGAATTCGCAATCGCACTTCGCAGAAATCACAAATGAATAAGCCATGCCATTATGTCATCCTTTAATGATTTGTGAAATGTGATATTGCAATATTCACAATCTCATTTCACATTACAAACAGGCAATGCTATATTACATCATTTAAAAGTTGTGATTCACTAATAAAGCACCAAGCATGGGAAGTAATTGTGTTAATGAATAGTTTAATAGGGTAATTAATGTTTAGCAGCCCGAGGAGAAGTAATGAGGTTTCAAGTTATGGCTAGTTAATGATGAATATCTCATTTGAAATCCTCCCACGATTCAAAGTCATTTCAGAGAGGTTTCAACCATAATTTCCCTATATCGTCTACACTAATATATTTCTTCTATTTCAGGGAAGCTTCAAAAGACATATCATTGTGGAAGGTGATGCAAAAACAGAAAAAGTAGAGAATTATGGAGTCTAAGCTATCAGAAATGTCTCCTATGTTCTCTAATACAGTCTGCAACATCGATGGGGGAGCAACAGCATGGGAAGTCATATATAGCAGGCTTGAGGATGAGCGTTCCAAAGTGAATGTCTTAAAGGCAACAACTGACTTAATAAAAACTTCAGGAGTCCAATTCAAAAATGTTGCATGTTCTTTCCTCATAGAATAGGAGCAAGAGTGAAAATACTCCCATATACTGATATGGTTAGGTGGGTGGTGGAAAACCTCACTATTGAAGACACGCAATTCAGAAACTCGAGAATGCAACTCAAGGGGTCATTCAAATTTGAAGACATTATGCAAATGTACCATATACCTGACCCTCAAGAAATATATGACTGCTCATACCTCGCCAACTTTGCGAAGAAAAATGAAGAACCTTTCAAGACGATCCAGGGCTGGAGGGTACAGGAGAACAAGTTCAAATTTTATAAAACATGTATGTATCCTATAGCCTCTTTGGCTAACCCCTACAACTCTGTAGCTACTATGTTATGTAGGCTATATGGATTACCTAATAATGCTAAGATTTCCATAGAATGGATTCCTTTGATTGATGTCTGTGTCAATTCCCACATTATGAATTGGGCCACTATCCTATGTAATAACCTAGCCACAATCATCACTGAGTATCGGCATAAGAGATCTTCCTCTGCTGAAAACCTTTCTCCATTCTATTTTAGTGCCTACATCATGGATGCCATTTGTTTTCGCACTAAATTTCAAATCATGGGTTGGAAATGGACCTTGCAGGGCCCCTACCCTATCCATCTCAGCCATAAACAGATTCAGGAATCCCATTACAAACCTCATTTCTGTAAAATATGCCATGTCGTTATTTTGCCATTTTATCAATTAATGTTTAATAATAAATCCCCCAGGTTTTCCAAAGAATCTGCTATAGACCCTCTAGTAGTGGGCAAGTATTTTGTTGAAGAATGGCTTACATACATCAGGGCTTTTGGCAGTACAGTGAACCCGCATGTCCTCCCTTTGTATGACTAATAAATTGTTAACAAGAGAAATAGCCACCACACTGTGGGAAAAATCTTGACCAAAGTCCTAAAAGAAATCAAGCAATCATTATGGCCATATTTTCCTATTCGGTGTGGTTCCTTTTCATTAGCAAATTTTAACCATGCAACCAAAGAGTTAGTAAGTCCCTAAAGCCTCAGGCTCCATACTTTGCCAAAAAGGCAATTTGATCTTGAAAAAATAGCACATAACATTACTACCACAGTAAAGATCAAGCCTTATAATCATGAGGCTAATGATTCTGAAGACCTTTTACAGTCAGTTGAATCCTTCGAACAAGCGTTCGAGTGGGCAAGGGAAAATCTCAATCCTAAAGATTTTGAAAGCTTTTAGGATTTTAGAAACAAAAGGCTCAAAATAATTCCACCGGATTTGTTAAAAATCAAGGACAAGCCTACACCTAGTGTGACTATCAATAGAGAAGGGCCTGATTCTTGCATAGAGTCTCAAGTGGATACAGGGAAAACACCGGATATAGGGAGGGCCCAAGACACCGAGAATATAGCCAAATCCACCAAGAGGCCAGCCAAAAGCAGGGTATGAGAAGCCCACCTAGAGATATCAGTTCTGAGATCAAAAGCAGCAGTTTGGAACAGGAGTGGGATCAATTCAATACACTCCCAAGACAATAGATACCAGGAAACCATGGAGTATCAGACTCCTCTGCACATTCAGAAAAATATAGTTTGAACCGATGGATGAGTAAGCGACAATGTCTCAGTAGACTGAAATCATCCTCGCTTTGCCCACATCAGAAATTGTCTTAAAGTTGATTGAAATCCCTCCTCTAGATGTGTTCTATAGCCCGCTGCACAAGGTTGTACTAAGAAGACAGAGGAAAAGGAGGGTAGAGACACCCGAAATCCCACCTAGGAATGAATCGATGGACATAGTCGGGAAGGGCATTCCTTCCAATCTAGCCAAAAACTTGACTAGACTATCATAGTTTACAGGAGCATATGCAACTACCACCATGGATAAAGCTACCGAGATATCCATTATATTGAAGGATAGGGAAGAGAAGATTTCACAGCTTGAGCAACAACTCAAAATAGAGAAGGCAAGTGTGAACGGGTAGGCCGCTAAGCAGCTAGCCCAATTGCAATAGAACATGGAGGTGTTGAATATAAGCCATGAAGCAAACATATCGGCCAAAACCATGCAACTCCAAGACTTGAAACAAGCCATAGAAAAACATAATGATGTTCCTACTATCGAGAAGTTCATGAAAGAGGCACTAGAGCTAAATTCTCTCCTATTAAAACAACAAGAACAATTTTTCCAAAAGATTTCATGTATCAATCCTTATCTGATCACCAGTGACCAGCTAATGGATAAGGCAATTGACCAAAGAACTGAATTTACTTACCTAAACACAAGAATATCATAATTCATCAAGTGGCAAGAAACAAAAGAGGGATACTTTAACATAAGCCATGCCATTATTTCATACTTTAACAATTTTTGAAATGCAATATTGCGATATTCGCAATCGCATTTCGCATTATAAATAGGCAACACTATATTACATCGTTTAAAAGTTGTGTGCGTGAATAAAGAACCAAGCATGGGAATTAATTGTGTTAATGAATGGTTTGACAAGGTAATTAATGTTTAGCAGCCCGAGGAGAAGTAATGATGTTTCAAGTTATGGCTAGTTAACGTTGAATATCCCATTTAATCCTCCCATGATTCAAAATCATTTCAAAGAACCTTTAGCCTTAATTTCCCTATATCGTCTGCACTGATATATCTCTTCCATTTTAGGAAAGATTCAAAAGACATGTCATTATGCAAGGTGATACAAAAACACAAAAAGCATAGCATTACGGAGTCTGAGCTATCATAAATATCTCCTATCTTCTCTGATATAGTCTGCAGCACCGATGGGGGAGCAACAACATGGGAGGTCATATACAATAGGCTTGAGGATAAGCGTCCCAAAGTTACTATGGTAAAGCCAACAGTTGACTCAATAAAACCTTTGGGAGTCCAATTCAAATATAATGCATGTCCTTTCCTTCATAGAATAGGAGCAAGAGTGAAAATACTCCCATATACTGATATGGTTAGGTGGGTGGTGGAAAACCTCACTATTGAAGACAAACAATTCAGAAACTCGAGAATGGAACTCATGGGGTCATTCAAAGCTGAAGAACTGAAGCAAATGTACCATATACCTGACCCTCATGACATATATGATAGCTCATACCTTTCCAACTTTGCGAAGAAAAATGAAGAACCTTTCGAGATGATTCAAGGTTGGAGGGTACTGGAGAACAAGATCAAATTTAATAAAACAGGTATGTATCCCATAGCCTCTTTAGCTAAACCCTACAGCTATGTAGCTGCTATGTTATGTAGGCTATACATATTACTTAATAATGATAAGTTTTCCATAGGATGGATTCCTTTGATTGATGCCAATGTTAATTCTCACATTATGAATTGGGTCACTATCCTATCTAATAACCTAGCCACTGTCATCACTGAGTATCGTCAGAAGAGATATTCCTCCACAGAAAACCTTCCTCCATTCTATTTTAGTGCCTACATCATGGATGCCATCTATTTCTGAACTAAATTTCCAATCATGGTTTAGAAATGGACCTTGCAGGAGCCCTACCCTTCCATCTCAGCCATAAGCATATTTGGGAATCCCATTACATACCTCATTTCTATAAAATATGCCATGTCATTATTTTTCCATTGCATCAATTAATTTATAATAAAAAAGCCCCTAGGTTTTCCAAAGAAGCTACTATAGACCTTTTGGTAGTGGGAAAGTATTTTGTTGAAGAATGGTTTACATACATCAAGGTTTTTGGAAGTACAACAGACCCGCATGTCCTCCCTTTGTATGTCTCTGATAAATTGTTAGCAAGAGAAATAGCCCACCAGACTATGGGGAAAGGCTTTACCAAAGTCATAAAAGAAAGCAAGAAATCATTATGGCCATATTTTCCTATTCGGTGCGGTTCCTTTTCATTAGAAAATTTTAACCATGGAACCAAAGAGTCAGTAAACCTAGAAAGCATCAGGCTCCATACTTTTCCAAAAAGGAAATTCGATCCAGACAAAATAGCACATAACATTACTACCACAATAAAGATCAAGCCTTATAATCATGAGGCTGATAATTCTGAAGACCTTTTACATTTAGATGAATCATTAGAACAATAATTTGAGTGGGCAAGGGAAAATCTGAGTCCTGGAGATTTCGAAAGCTTTCAGGAATTCAGGAAAGAAGGCTCGAAATAATTATGCTGGATTTGTTAGAAATAGAGGACAAGTCTACACCCAATGTGACTGTCAACAGTGAGGGACATAATTCTCACATAGAGTCTCAAGTGGATACAGGGAAAACATTAGATACAGTAAGGACCCAAGACACCGAGAATATAGCCGAATCCAGCAGGAGGTCAGCTGAAAAGCAGGGTATGAGAAGCCCACCTAAAGATATCAATTCTGAGATCAAAAGAAGCATTTTGTAATAGGAGTGGGATCAATTCAATAAAAAACTACAAAACACTCCCAAGACAACAAATACCCAGGAAACCATGGAGTATTAGACTCCTTTTCATATTCAAAAAAATATAGAGTCTGGGCCAATGGATGAGCAAGTGACAATGTCTCAGCAGACTAAAATCATCCTCACTTTTCCAACATCGGAAATTGTCTTAAAGGTGACTGAAATCCCTCCTCTAGGTGTGTTCTACAACTTGCTGCACAAGGCTGTAGTAAGAAGACAGAGGAAAAGAAGGAGGGTAGAGACACCCGAAATCCCACTTGGGAATGAACCGATGGACATAGTCGGGAAGGACATTCCTTCCAATCTAGCCAAAAACTTGACCAGACTATCAATTTACAGGATAATATGCAACTGCCACCATGGATAAAGCTACTGAGATATCCATTTTATTGAAGGAAAAGGAAGAGAATATTACATAGCTCGAGCAACATCTCGAAATAGAGAAGGCAAGTGTGAATAGGCAAGCCGCTGAGTAGCTAGCCCAATTGCAATAGAACATGGAGGTGTTAAATATAAGCCATGAAACAAACATATCGGCCAAAAACATGCAACTCCAAGACTTGCAGCAAGCCATGGAAAAATATAATGATGTTCCTACTGTCGAGGATTTCATCAAAGAGGTGCTAGAGCTAAATTCTCTCCTATTAAAATAACAAGAATAATTTTGCCAACAGATGTCACATATCGCTCCTTATCTGATCACCAGTGACCAGCTAACGGATAAGATGATTGACTAAAGAACTGAATTTACTAATATAAACATAAGAATCTTAGAATTCATCGAGTGGCAAGAAATAGAAGAGGGAAGAAAAGATAATATGCCTGAGATCAAAGAGACACATATGAACATTCTATTCATTGATTAGGATGTGAGGATCAGACAAGTTGAATTAGCAGTGGAAAGAGCATCCGGGGTGTCGAATAACATAGTAAAGGTGGTAAACCACACTTTGTATGCCACCAACTTGGTGAAGGAAGGCAACCAGAAAGAACTGCCTAATTTAAATGACCTACATAAAAACTGGAAGGAAAGAGCGGAAATCCAAAGGGAAGCAATCGCAGAGATAACGAAGACTGATTGGGAGGCATATTGGCAATACATTGTCAGGCCACACAACCAAATCATGACCCTTAACTACTCACTCCATTCAACTCAGCGGATGCTGCCATCTCCCATAGATGTTATTTTCGTAGGACAAGTCAGAACACAGTTTGGGGCACCTCCTCAAGTCAAACTGTTGGCTAATATATGCAATTTAAAAGACAAGTTAGCAGGCAGAAAACCATTTTCATAGCCTCTACTCATCAATTAACTTTTATGTTTAGAGTTACTTAACTATTTAGGAGGAAGGTTGTTTGAAACCTCCTCAAATTTTTGTATAATCTATTTTTGAACATTAGTTAGAATAGTATTTATACTCTTCTCATGCATTTAGAGAAGGGTCCAAAATTTTATCAAAAACATTTGCAAAGAATGCACTTTTGTAAGTTTGTGAATGCTTTGGTGAAATTATGGAACATGATCATTTCTTTTAAACATCAGATTACTTTCCTTTGTTGATGCACCATTGTATACTTGGAAGATAATTTGATATGAAGAAAGAAGTTGATCTATGTCATTAATCAAATGAGCAAAAATTCACATATATGGTACTTCTATCTTGTATGATTAGTTTTGTTTCTGTTTAATTAGTAATAACACTTTATTTTCATGAATTGTATATGAGACATGTTCTTTCTGTTAAGCGGTGATTGCACTACTATATGATGCCTAGCTAAAATTGTTTATTTTTATATATAAATCATCATATATATGTGATATAGTTTATACATTTCTTTGACTAACTATTTTGTCAAAGAAATTA
Organism: Pinus taeda; assembly: GCA_000404065.3. NCBI lineage: Eukaryota > Viridiplantae > Streptophyta > Pinopsida > Pinales > Pinaceae > Pinus > Pinus taeda. Next base: position 180,797 of record APFE031662884.1, on the reverse strand, counting down.
TCTTTATATGTTATCACCTATGTTTTATGCGTGATTGATCTTTATTATCACATGTCAAACAAATATCTTTTTAGATTGCATTTTACACATAAATACCCGAGTTTATATTAGATTAAGTTAGCTAGATACTTTCATGATAGAATAGGTCATTTAGTTATCATTATTCTGTTGCAGTCGCTCGAAAACCATCCACTCTCATTTTAAAACCCAAATTGGGAAACTGGTCCCATCATCCCTAGTCGGAGCCACCACTTTAAATGAAAAAGGAGTTGTCTTAAGGTCCGGACCAGGTGGTTATCCCCCATGTTGGAGAAGCAACAATCTAAGGCTTCAACATTTTGGCACTAGAATGAGGGCCATCTGACTATGAATGGCATATAATTCTAAAGATCAATCGAAAAACATTCATAAGAGTCAAAACCCCTCCACAACTTCTACACCTTCTAGATCTCGCTCAAAATCTCTAGATCAAAGATTTGAAGTTGTAGAAACATCTCCCTCATCTTTGTGTCGATTTTCTTCCGAATCCATCGCATTCAATTTATTTTTAGATCGACGTTTCGAACCAGCAACAGTGGTTCATCTTCAGGATGTGAAAGAATTAATTGAAAGACTAGTCTTATTTGTCAAATATATATAGAGATGCATGAGATGCTTAGCCGACAGATCTTTAAATTATTTTTAACGAATCTTTGCATCTTTTCAAGAATGTAAGGTTAGTCTTCTTTTTCGTTAAGAGCAATCTGTGTCGTTCAAATCTACGAACTTCTTTCAAAATCTCCCTTCTGTATTGAGTGAGTATTTTGTCTTTCACATTTATGCGAGTCTCATGTTTGTGTAGATTTTCTTCCAGATCCATCGCATTCAATTTCTTTTTAGATCGACGTTTCGAACCAGCAATGGTGGTTCATCTTCAAGATGTGAAAGAATTAATTGAAAGACTGGTCTTATTTTTCAAATATATATAGAGATGCATGAGATGCTTAGCCGATAGATATTTAAATTATTTTTAGCGAATCTCTACATCTTTTCAAGAATGTAAGGTCAGTCTTCTTTTTCATTAAGCATTTCGAACCACCAACGGTGGTTCATCTTCAGGATGTGAAAGAATTAATTGAAATATTGGTCTTATTTGTCAAATATATATAGAGATGCATGAGATGCTTAACTGACAGATCTTTAAATTATTTTTAATGAATCTTACCTTTTCAAGAATGTAAGGTCAATCTTCTTTTTCGTTAAGCATTTCGAACCAGCAACGGTGGTTCATCTTCAGGAAAGAATTAATTGAAATATTGGTCTTATTTGTCAAATATATATATAGATGCATGAGATTCTTAGCCAACAGATCTTTAAATTATTTTTAACGAATCTCTGCATCTTTTCAAGAATGTAAGGTCAGTCTTCTTTTTCGTTAAGTGTTTCGAACCAGCAATGGTGGTTCATCTTCAAGAAAGAATTAATTGAAAGACTACTCTTATTTGTCAAATATATATAGAGATGCGGGAGATGCTTAGCCGATAGATCTTTAAATTATTTTTAACGGATCTCTGCATCTTTTCAAGAATGTAAGGTCAGTCTTCTTTTTCGTTAAGTGTTTCGAACCAGCAACGGTGGTTCATCTTTAGGAAATAATTAATTGAAATACTGGTCTTATTTGTCAAATATATATAGAGATTCATGAGGTGCTTAGCCGACATATCTTTAAATTCTTTTTAACGAATCTCTGCATCTTTTCAATAATGTAAGGTCAGTCTTCTTTTTCGTTAAGCGTTTCGAACCAGCAACGGTGGTTCATCTTTAGGAAAGAATTAATTGAAAGACTGGTCTTATTTGTCATATATATATAGAGATGCATGAGATGCTTAGCCAACATATCTTTAAATTATTTTTAACGAATCTCTGCATCTTTTCAAGAATGTAAGGTTAGTCTTCTTTTTCGTTAAGCGTTTCGAACCAGCAACGGTGGTTCATCTTCAGGAAAGAATTAATTGAAAGACTGGTCTTATTTGTCGAATATATATAGAGATGCATGAGATGCTTAGCAGACAGATATTTAAATTATTTTTAACGAATCTCTGCATCTTTTCAAGAATGTAAGGTTAGTATTCTTTTTCGTTAAGCGTTTCGAACCAGCAACGGTGGTTCATCCTCAGGAAAGAATTAATTGAAAGACTGGTCTTATTTGTCAAATATATATAGAGATGCATGAGATGCTTAGCCGATAGATCTTTAAATTATTTTCAATGAATCTCTGCATCTTTTCAAGAATGTAAGGTTAGTGTTCTTTTTCATCAAGTTTTTCGAGCCAACAACGGTGGTTCATCTTCAGGAAAGAATTAATTGAAATACTGGTCTTATTTGTCAAATATATATAGAGATGCATGAGATGCTTAGCCAATAGATCTTTAAATTATTTTTAACGAATCTTTGCATCTTTTCAATAATGTAAGGTCGGTCTTATTTTTCGTTAAGCGTTTCGAACCAACAACGGTGGTTCATCTTCAGGAAATAATTAATTGAAAGACTAGTCTTATTTGTCAAATTTGTCTCCCTCATCTCTTGAAGTAGTAAGACAGCCACCTTCTCCAGATTACACTCCCGAGTCTCTCGAATTTCTCTCTCTGATACAGACATTGGAACAAATATCCACTTTTGCCAAGAAACTAGAGAGGCCCGAAGCTTCTGAAGAAAGTGTTACTTCCTTATTACAAGAAATTGGTGTATTAACTAGATTGCAATGTGAAAGGCTTGGAGTAACTACTTTTGAGTTTCCCATCCCTCCACGACATATGAAAGTTATCACATCAAAATATAAATTGGATACCAGTGAGATCACATCACCCTTCCACCCATTCAATTCTACTCAATCCACTTCCTCTCAAAAGTCTACTTCTCCAACTAGTACTGCTACTAGTAGTACTAACCCAGTAGTAAGTTCTTCGCAATATATACCTCCTTATGGACCAACTTTCCTATCTTCCCTGTCTCTGACTCAAATTATGGCCAATCAATCTGCTCAAAATTAGACGAATCCTGGTGTTATTTTGGTTGCTAATCCAAATTCTTTGCAAACAAACCCAGAAAAATGGTTACCTAAGTACAATCTTGATTATGGTCTTCCTGCGAAAGAACATCTTAATAACTTTATTCTAGCCATGAATCTTAATAGAGTTGCACATGAAGATGTTGTAATCAGACTGTTTCCTTATACCTTCCAAGGATCTGTTGGATCTTGGAATTTTTCCCTTCCAGCAGGCTCAATAAGGGACTGGGACACTTTTCAAGAAGTATTTCTTGCAAAATTTAGTAATGAAAGGACCATAGAATCCTTAATCAATGATCTTTCTAACTTAAAAGCAAACTCAGATGAAAGGATCCAAGATTTCAACTCCAGATTTAACAATTTACTAAACAAAATCCCAATTGCCTCAAAGCCTACATTCGATGTACAAATAGAATGGTACATATCCCCCCTTCCTTCTAATATCACGATTTTTGTAGATAGATCCAATAAGGCTACCCTTGTAGAAAACATGAAGGAAGCTTTGTATGTAGAAAGAAGAATTATTGCTTTAGAAAAGAGGTTACAGAAAGACAAAAGGAAGTAAAAAAAGGTAACATTCAAAGATGATTCAAAAAAGAATGCTCCAAAGGATCATTTCGATCTTGAAGGCCTTCAGAAAGTGTTAAAGACCATGTCCAATGAAATGGTCGAAATCAAGAAGAAGGTCGCAGAATCTTCTGCTCCCAAGAAACCTTTTCACTCATTTGAAAGAAACCCTTCTTTTGCATCGCAACCACTGAATATTATTTCAAACACTGAATCAAATCAAGAAGAAAAAGAAGGCTCACCAGCTAAAGAGGAAGACAAAATGGAAGAAGAAGTTGAATTAAATGGAATGTGGGATTTCATTCTACCAGTTGAAGAGGAAGCACAAGCTATGCCAGTAACTACAAGAAGTAAAAACTCTCCTGATATGTCTATAACAAATCAGAAACAGAAAACTGCTAGTCCTGTAAAAGAGAAAAAAGTAAGTAAGAAGTCTAAGACTAGTCAAATTGATCCTATTCCACTAGATCCCCCAAATGCTTCCAAAACATTGGTAATATCAGATACAGTGGAATATAACATAGTCAAAGATATGAAAAAGACCAGAGAAAATATTTCATTACATGAGCTAACTAAACTCAAACAAAAATAGAAAATCATATTAAGAGAGTTAAAAGCAGTTCATGTATCCCCTCTACCATCTGCTATAGTTACTCAAGCTACCTACAATATGGGAAAACCTCCCTCATCTTCAAATAAAGTAAATCCCATGGATTTAGTTTTAATAGGTGATAGGTTTATTTCTCACACACCTCCATTGCTCCTTACTTATGATATTTGCAATAGAAATGTCCATAATTTCCTTTTTGATTCAGGAACCTCTTCAAATATTAGGACCTTGTGTACTAAATTGAACATTACACCACAAAAATCTACAGTACACATAGTTCAATTGAACAGGACAAAAGTAGAGGTTCTTGGAGAAATAGCATCAGTTTCAATTAGGCTTTCCTGTAATCCAAAAGTTTCATAGATAATCGATATTCTAGTGGTTGATATCCATGAATTTTATGGTTTAATTCTAAGTAGGGATTGTTTTGAAAAGTTGCACGGATACTTTGCAACTGATTGGTCTCACATGTGGTTGCCACACAATGGTAAATTAAACCAAATCAGAGTAGACCGAGAGAAGTTCATGAAATACACAGTCATTAATCTTCAGGGAAGCAATGAACCTATTTCTTTCACCAATAATATCATTAGAAACTACTCAGTTGTTTCATTTTTGGGGTCTTTTAATGCCCAAAGATCTCCTTTTCTAGATAATGTTGTAGCATCTCAAATAGAAAAAATTTCACAAACAGATGCTTCCAAGTGTGTAAATATAGTCGATAAAATTTTAGATAATTCATTGTTCTGGACTCTATTTTGATGGTTCCAAATTTGAAGATGGTGCAGTTGTTGGATGTATTTTAATTAACTAGCAAGGAGAGAAAACCATGTTAGCCTGCAGACTTGAATTTCAATGCACTAACAATACTGCGGAATATGAAACTTTGATTCAAGGGCTATATAAAGCCATTGGCCTTAATGTCAAGTATTTGCAAGTATATTGAGATTCTAAAATAGTCATTAAATAGGTAAGAAACACAATTCATTGTGTGTCTCGGCATCTTAAATATTATCAATCTCTAGCCCAAAATCTTCTCATTTCACTGCATTTTACATTTCTTCAATTCCCATATTGCAAAATGCAAGTGTTGATTTACTTGCTAATGTGGCATCCAAGCTTATACCTTTAGAAGAATTTAGTCCAAATAGATTTTCTATAGAATTAGTTTTAGGCCATCCATTTCTGATAATATAACAAATTGGAGAGTGTTAAATAATGATGCTAATATAATCAATTTCCCTACATAAGAAGGATCTTATGAGGAACAAATCATAGATGAACATGAGCATGACTTGCAAATCAACCATAAACAAGATCAAAACCCGATTCCAAAGTCTGTAGTTAAGATCTTTATGATTTAAAGGACAGATTTAAGAAAATTACCAACTCCAAAACTCAAATTTCTACTCTAAGATTTGAAGTAGTAAACCTAGGTTCAACTAAAAAACCTCAAAATGTCAACCTAGGTCTTGGTTTATATCAGAAGAAAGAATATCATTCATTAATTTGTTGAAAATAATAAAGGCGTCTTTGCCTGGGATTATGCAGATCTCAAGACCTATGATACCTCTGTAATTCAACATACCATACCAATGACTTCTAATGAAAAGACAGTTCAACAGAAGCTTAGGAAAATTCAACCAAACTTTGAAAGTCAAATCGAATACGAATTGAACAAGCTTCTGAAAGCCAAAATAATATTTCCTGTTAGACACTCAAAGTGGGTATCAAATATGGTCCCTGTCAAGGAAAATTTAATTATGGGAAATTTTCTTGAAGTTTAAAAACATTGGCGAATCTCACTAATCCCTAATATGCAAACTATAAAATGTTTATTGATATATTTTTAAAATTATTCAAATTTATAATGATGTTATATATATCCTCTATATAATGTTGGCGATTTTCAAGGTAAAATAATTTTATATTCTAAAATTTGGGTGCATCATATTTCATAAAAATTGGAAATTGGCGAATTGTTTTTGTGGCAAAATCATGGAAAATTAGCCCACTGGGCAGACATTAGCCCCTAAAATTTTCCATGGTACCTCTGAGGAAAAAGAATGGTGATATTAGGATTTGTGCCGATTTTATAAACCTGAATAGAGCTTGTCAAAAGCATAAATTGCCCTTACGTACCATGGAGAAAATATTGCAATCAGTTGCAGGTTCTGAATTAATGTCTTTTCTAGATGGTTTTTTAGGATAGAATCAAATTCTTGTACATCCAGATGATAGATTGAAGACAACATTCAGGACCAAGTGGGGGACATATGATTATCATAAGATGCCTTTTGGACTCATTAATGCAGGTGCTACATTTCAACGTGCTATGGATATTGCTTTCAAAGATCTAATTAATAAATCAGTTGTTGTTTACCTAAATGACATTAAAGTCTATTCTAAGGATAGAAGCAATCATTTAAATGACTAAAAACACATTTTTGAAAGATGCAAGAAATATGACATTTCTTTAAATCCCAAAAAAATCATATATTTCTTTCCCTGATGGCAAACTCCTTGGATTTATAGTGTCCAAGAAAGGGATTTATATTGATCTTGATAGAGTCCAAGAAATTGAAAAGATTCCTCTCCCACATAATAAAAAGACCATGCAATCATTCCTAGGCCAAATTAATTTTTTTTAAAAGATTTGTTCCAGATTTTTCACAGATTGTCCTACCCCTTCAAGCAATGATAAAAAAGAACACAGTTTTCAAATGGGGTAAATATGAAAAAGAGTCATTTGAGTTGATCAAAAAATCCATTATCAATGCTCCTTCTTTAACAACTCCTGACTTTCTCAAACCTCTTGTGTTATACACTTTTTCATCTGATACATCATATGCAGTAATTTTAACACAGTTGAATGATCAAAATATAGAGGCACCCATCTTTTTTTTTTAGTTCCAACTTGAAAGGTGTCGAGTTAAACTATTCAGCTGTTGACAAACAATATTTTGTTGTTTTTAAAACCTTGAAACATTTCAGACTGTTTCTTCTCAAAACCCATACAAAGATAGTAGTACCTTACCCTATAGTAAGGAAATTATTGATCCAAAGAGAAGTGGGGGATAGAAGAGCCAATTGGGTTACTGCGCTTCAAGAGTACGATGTAGAAATTCGTCCAACTAAAATTGCTAGGGGCCAAGGGTTTTGCAGGATGCTAACTGGAGCTTCCCACTTATCAGCAGAAGAAGATCAATGTAATGAACTACAAATATCAGAGCTAAGCCTCAACAATGCACAATCATAGTATGCTAATTTGAAGTTTTATTTAAAGAATGGATCTGCTCCTATGCATCTCAATGATAAAACAAAGTGTGGTTTAAGGTTAAAATCAAATCATTATGAATTAATTGATGATGTATTGTTTAGAAAAAGCTATGATTCAATATTAATAATATGCCTAGAAAAACTTGAAGTTGAAAAGGTCATGCAAGAATTGCATGATGGACCAGTTGGAGGTCATTTCGGAGGAAACACCACAGCTCACAAAATCCTGCATGTAGGTTATTATTAGCCAACAATATTCAAGGATGCACATGAATATGCAAGAAAATGCAAAACTTGTCAAAGTGTAGCCAGAAGAGAAAATAATCCAGCATTCCCTTTGCAGCCAGTCAATATCCAACAACCATATGAACAATGGGGATTAGATATAATTGGTGAGATTGTTCCTAACTCTTCCAAGCAACACAAATTCATCCTTATAGCTATTGATTATTTCACAAAATGGGTAGAATCTATCCCACTAAAGATAGCTAATACAAAAAATATTACAGATTTCATTGATCAGTACATAATTACCAGGTTTGGCTTACCCATAGCTTTAATGTTTGACAATGCATCTTATTTCTCTCGAAACACAATGGTAAAATTTTCTTTAAAGCGAGGTTTCAAATTAAAGTATTCAGCCAACTATTATCCACAAGGTAATGGATTATCATAATCAACAAACAAAAATCTTATCAGAATCATCTAGAGGAATATATACCAACATCATAAGAATTCGCACAAAGCGTTGACATTTTCTCTTTGGGCAGACAGAATTACATAAAAGGCCTCCATCATTTCTTCTCCTTTTGCTTTAGTTTATGGAAAAGAAGTTGTTCTCCCCACAAACATAGCAATCCCATCTCTCACCTTAGTGCAATTCATTGATGAAAACCCTTCCTCTTCTCTTCAAGCAAGGCAATTCCAAATTCTTAAGTATGAAGAAGAAAGAGAAAAGGCTAAAGCAACCCACTTCCATCATCAGCAATTGATCAAAGCCTCGTTTGATACAACCTCTGCTAGTCATAAAACTTTGAAGTAGTTGATCTGGTTTGAAATGGGACAAAGCACACGAGGAAAAATGTAAACATACCAAATTCCAAAGACTATGGCTTGGCCCTTTCCAAATCATTGAGAAAATTGGTCAATCAACATTTCTTTTATAGGACTTTTCCGGTAGAATGGATTCATTGCCCTCTAATGGGAAAATTCTGAAAAAATACTATTCTTAGAAGATAACCTCTTCTAATTTTGTACCATATTGCCTTTAAGATTCTTAGGGAAATAAAGGTTAAGTAGTATTTACTTATTGTCTTCTCAAAATAAAATCTTTGATACGTTTTCGATTTCTTGCTTCTATAAGTTGGAAAAGTTAAAGAAATAATTAGGACATTTGAGTATCAAAATAAACCTAATTTATTTGGAAAAACTTGACCTTGCTAAAACATTTATTTTATGAACAAGCTCTTATATTTTTGAAGTGTTGATGTTTTGTTATCAGTCAAGAAAAGAATCTTTAACCTAGTAAGGACTTTCTACAGATAAGTATCTCATAACTCTATCATTATCATCCAAAACTCTTAAAAAGGTCTAATGATTCACCCCATATGATAAAAATTTTCTTTTTGAGAGTGTAATTCTAAAATATGAAAAACTTAGAAGATAATAATTCTCATTACAAGTTTGTTTACCATGATCGTAGGGGAATAATTAAACTGATATTACCCAAACTGCATACCAAAACAGCGTAATAGCCAATGATCTAATCAATCAAAAGAAAAGGGGTCTCATCAAGAGCTAGCTTGTTCAATTTAGTTACAACTAGTTAATGGAATTGTCATTATTAGGTTACCAAGCCTAGACAATGTCTTTTAAGGAACTTGAAAAGAAATATTATATAAGAAATAAAAAGGACAAGATCCAAATGAGATTGAAAGAGAGTGAATATCATTTTGAATTTTGAAAATTGCTTCAGATGGGACAATGAGTCATTGTTGGTTAAAAGATAACCCTGTCAAGGCTATAAACGCTTATTGGTAGCAGAGGCTCTATCTGTGATAAATGAGTAAACAATAAAAACTAATATGTGGAAGACACCTGCTATATCTCTTTAAATATTAATATTGGCTGATGTAAACATTTATATTTTTATCACTACAAGAGTAAACAGGTTTAATAAGTGATTATGATTCCATAGAAATTTTGTTTAGTTTATAACTCAGGTAATTATTATTCCTATAACTCTTCTAAATTTGAAAGTTCTAGAAATTTCATAAAATCAGCAGAGATAACGCATTCTCCCAAGTGAATTTTCAATTGTTGTACTATATAACAACCCCCCCATTTATATATAATAATAGCTAATATTGGACATATAAGTGGGGACCCTTTTAAATTTTTAGTCTTTGGAAAAATAAACCCAACTTTAAGAAATTGTTTTGAAAACTCTTAGAAAACAACCCAAGTTTAGGACCCTTATTGCAAATCGCATTTCGCATTTTTTCATGTAAATAGCTTTAAGTAAATCCCAAATTGTGATATGTGACCAATGCTCCCGCTGTGATATTCCGATCAAAACGCCTTGAGAATTCGCAATCGCACTTCGCAAAAATCACAAATAAATAAGCCATGCCATTATGTCATCTTTTAACAATTTGTGAAATGTGATATTGCGATATTCGCAATCGCATTTCGCATTACAAATAGGAAATGCTATATTACATCGTTTAAAAGTTGTGATTCATGAATAAAGCACCAAGCATGGGAAGTAATTATGTTAATGAACGGTTTAACACTGTAATTAATGTTTAGCAGTCCAAGGAGAAGTAATGAGGTTTCAAGTTATGGCTATTTAACGAGGAATATCTCATTTTAAATCCTCCCATGATTCAAATTCATTTCAGATAGGTTTCAACCATAATTGCCCTATATCGTCTGTGCTGATATATTTCTTCCATTTTAGGAAAGCTTCAAAAGACATGTCATTGCAGAAGGTGATGCAAAAATAGAAAATGCAGAGAATTACGGAGTCTGAGATATCAGAAATGTCTCCTATATTCTCTGATATGATTTGCAACACCAATGGGGGAGCAACATCATGGGAGGTCATATACAACAGGCTTGAGGATGAGCATCCCAAAGTTACTATCTTAAAGGAAATAACTGACTCAATAAAACCTTCAGGAATCCAATTCAAAGATGTTGCATGTTCTTTCCTTCATAGAATAGGAGCAAGACGAAAATACTTCCATATACTGATATGGTTAGGTGGGTGGTGTAAAATCTCACTATTGAAGACACACAATTCAGAAACTCGAGAATGGAACTCATGGGGTCATTCAAATTTGAAGACCTTATGCAAATGTACCATATACTTGACCCTCAGGAAATATATGACAGCTCATACCTCGCCAACTTTGCAAAGAAAAATGAAGAACCTTTCAAGATGATCCACGGCTAGATGGTACAGGAGAACAAGTTCAAATTTTATAAAGCAGGTATGTATCATATAGCCTCTTTGGCTAACCCCTACAACTATGCAACTGCTATATTATGTAGGCTATATAGATTACCTAATAATGCTAAGTTTTCCATAGAATGGATTCCTTTGATTGATGTTTGTGTCAATTCCCACATTATGAATTGGGCCACTATCCTCTCTAATAACCTAGCCACTGTCATCATTGAGTATCGTCATAAGAGATCTTCCTCTACTGAAAAACTTTATCCATTCTATTTTATTGCCTACATCATGGATGCCATCAGTTTCTGCACTAAATTTTCAATCATGGGTTGGAAATGGACCTTGCAGGACCCCTACCCTATCCATCTCATTACATACCTCATTTCTGTAAAATATGCCATGACATTATTTTTCCATTGCATCAATTAATTTTTAATAAGAAAGCCCCCAGGTTTTCCAAAGAATCTGCTACAGACCCTCTAGTAGTGGGCAAGTATTTTGTTGAAGAATGGTTTACATACATCAGGGCTTTTGGCAGTATAGCAAACCCGCATGTCCTCCCTTTATTGACTCTAATAAATTGCTAACAAGAGAAATAGCCACCACACTATGGGAAAAGGCTTGACCAAAGTCCTAAAAGAAATTAAGAAATCATTATGGACATATTTTCCTATTCAGTGTGGTTCTGTTTCATTAGAAAATTTTAACCATGCAACCAAAGAGTCAGTAAGCCTGGAAAGCCTTAGGCTCCATACTTTGCCAAAAAGGAAATTCAATCCAGAAAAAATAGCACATAACATTACTACCATAGTAAAGATCAAGCCTTATAATCATGAGGCTAATGATTCTGAAGACCTTTTACAGTCAGCTGAACCCTTCGAACAATTGTTCGAGTGGGCAAGGGAAAAATCTCAGTCCTAAAGATTTTGAAATCTTTCAAGAGTTCAAAAACAAAAGGCTCAAAATAATTCCACCAGATTTGTTAAAAATCGAGCACAAGCCTACACCTAGTGTGACTATCAACAAAGAGGGACCTAATTCTTGCATAGAGTCTCAAGTGGATACAGGGAAAACACTGGATATAGGGAGGGCCCAAGACACCAAGAATACAGCCAAATCCAGCAAGAGGCCGGCCAAAAGTAAAGTACGAGAAGCCCACCTAGAGATATCGATTATGAGATCAAAATCAGCAGTTTGGAATAGGAGGGGGATCAATTCAATACACTCCCAAGACAACAGATACCCAGGAAACCATGTAGTATCAGACTCCTCTGCACATTCATAAAAATATAGAGTTTGAACTGATGGATGAGTAAGCGGCAACGTCTCAGTAGACTGAAATCATCACCGCTTTTCCCACATCGGAAATTATCTTAAAGGTGACTGAAATCCCTCCTCTAGATGTGTTCTACAGCCCGCTACACAAGGCTGTAATAAGAAGACAGAGGAAAATAAGGAGGGTAGAGACACCCAAAATCGCACCTGGGAATGAACCAATGGACATAGTCGAAAGGGCATTCCTTCCAATCTAGTCGAAAACTTGACCAGACTATCATGGTTTACAGGATCATATGCAACTTCCACCATGGATAAAGCTACCGAGATATCCATTTTATTGAAGGAGAGGGAAGAGAAGATTTCACAGCTCAAGCAACAGCTCGAAATAGAGAAGGCAAGTGTGAACGGGCAAGTCCCTGAGTAGCTATCCCAATTGCAATAGAACATGGAGGTGTTGAATATAAGCCATGAAGCAAACATATCGGCCAAAAACATGCAACTCCAAGACTTGCAACAAGCCATGGAAAAATATAATGATGTTCCTACTGTCGAGGAGTTCATCAAAGAGGTGCTAGAGCTAAATTCTCTCCTATTAAAACAGCAAGAACAATTTTGCCAAAAGATGTCATGTATCGATCCTTATCTAATCACCAGTGACCAGCTAATGGATATGGTGATTGGTCAAAGAACTGAATTTACTGATCTAAATACAAGAATATCATAATTCATCAAGTGGCAAGAAATAGAAGAGGGAAGAAAAGCTAATATTCCTGAGATCAAAGACACACATAAGAAAATTCTATTCATGGATTGGGATGTGAGGATCAGACAAGCTAAATTAGCAGTGGAAAGAGCATTTGAGGTGTCAAACAACATAGTAAATGCGGTAAAACACACTTTGTATGCCACCAACCTGGTGAAGGAAGGCAACCCGAAAGAACTGCATGATTTAAATGACTTGCATAAAAGCTGGAAGGAAAGAGCAGAAATCCAAAGGGAAGCAATCGCAAAGATAGAAAAGACTAACTGGGAGGCATATTGGCAATACCTTGTCAAGCCACATAGCTAAATAATGACCCTTAACTGCTCACTCCTTTCAACTCAACAAATGTTGCCACCTCTCACAGATGTTATTTTCACAGGATAGGTCAGAACATAGTTTGGGGCACCCCCTCAATTCAAACGGATTGCCGATATATGCAATTTAAAAGCAAGCTAGCAGGCAGCAAATCATTATCATATCCTCTGCTCATCAAGTCACTTTTATTTTTAGATTTAGTTAACTAGTTAGGAGGAGGGTTGTTTGAAAACTCCTCAATTTTGTGTATAATCTATTTTTGAACATTAGTTAGAATAGTATTTATACTCTTCTCATGCATTTAGAGAAGGGTCCAAAATTTTATCAAAAACGTTTGCAAAGAATGCACTTTTATAAGTTTGTGAATACTTTGGTGAAATTATGGAACATGATCGTTTCTTTTAAATATCAGACTACTTTTCTTTGTTGATGCACTATTATATACTTGGAAGATAATTTGATCTGAAGAAATAAGTTGATCTATGTCATTAATCAAATGAGTAGAACATCACATATATGGTACTTCTATCTTATATGATTAGTTATGTTTCTATTTAATTAGTGATAACACTTTATTTTCATGAATTGTATATGAGAGATGTTCTTTTTGTTAAGCGTTAATTGCACTACTGTATGATGTATAGCTGAAATTGTTTATTTTCATATATAAATCATTAGATATATGCGATATAGTTTATACATTTCTTTTACTAACTATTTAGTCAAAGAAATTATCTTTATATGTTATCACCTCTATTTTATGCATGATTGATCTTTCTTATCACATGTCAAATAGATATCTTTTTAGATCGCATATCACACATAAATACCTGAGTTTATATTAAATTAAGTTAGCTAGAGATTTGCATGATATAATAGGTCATTTGATTATCATTATTCTATTGCAATCACTTGAAAACCACCCACTCTCATTTTAAAACCCACACTAGGAAACTGGTCCCATCATTCCTAGTCGGAGCCACCACTTTAAATGGAAAAGGAGTTGTAAATATAGATCAATAAAATACCATGTTGGAGCAACAGCAATCTGAGGCTTCAACATGCAGCTAACTCTGAACTTGGGTCCAAGCCCCCTCAAGCCAATAGTTTTGGTACTAATCCATTTGTGGGTTGGAAATATAGATCAATAAAATAATGTTCAATCATTTCTTAAAGAGAAAATATTGCATTGAAGATTGGTTTTAAATAGTGACTACACAATATTCCTCCATTCTTCAATAAATCCTGGCACCAAATCCAAATTTACAGTTGGGTTCTCATATCCCAATAGACATTAAGGTATATTTTTCAAATTTGGATATGAGCACACCAAAGATCTTGATCCGTAAATGGAGTCACTAGAAATACTCCTAATCTTGACAAAATATTTTCTTTTTCAAAATAGAGTATGATAGAATAAAGAAATAAAACTGATCTTGGTGATGTTTTTGAAGTTTGATTTCATTTATTTTCTTGGATATTTTCATTTGGCAGTGCAGTAAGAACTGCCTCATGTACTAACCATTAGCAGGAAGATCTACAAGAGAAGGTAAATTTATTGAGGAGAACAAGTAGAGTTTCATGAGCTAAAATTTTGAGGTATGATATTTTTCCTAAGCTTTTCAAATTACAAATTTCAAATATAAAAAGAATTTTTAAGTATAATTTCTTCCTATGCCTTCTGCCTTCTTGTGACCAGGAAGGTCAGAAAGGAAAATTGAATATAAGTTAGCTTCATCATATCTACTTTGATCTAAATTTTTACAACAATCTTAAATGTTAGATCTTGGCAGAAAGGACCATTAGTTCTAAATTTACTATTGATTCTAAAAAAACGTTTAAATTTTGATCTAGAACTCACATAGATTTGTCTCATAATGTCTAAAAAAGTTTTCTTTTGTTTTATTTTAGAAAAAATCCTAATCAGGATTTTCTCAAATTTTGTAAAGTAGTTTCTTTTACTTTATTATTAATAAATAAAATTTAAAAAATTAATTAATATATAAATACAATAATAAACAATAATATATATTAAAAAAAAATATTTGATGAGTATTTAATTTATAATATATATATATTATATATATATATTATATATATAATATTATATATATATATATATATATATATTAATATATATATATATATAATATATATAATATTATATATATATATATATATATATATATAACAAAACTTAAAAAGTAATAAACAATGCATATGCCCATATATGAAAACCCAGGTTATTAGTCCCTGGCTCGATAGGGACTATAACACTCACCTCGCAGTCAAATTGCATTTCCCTTCAATTATTTTGTTGATATTTTTCAATTTTAGCCAAAGTTTCAAGAAATGTTGAATATTTGTAATATTTTCTAAATTCAAAAATAAATTTCTATTTTTTGAAAATCCTATTTCTAATCTTCCATTGGATGAGCAACCCTTGATGTGACATAATTCCCCTGGTGGAGGGTGTTGTCACTCCAAAATTTCTCTTGAGTTGTTAGGAAAGAAATGATAGAGGTAACCACAAACCTACTTTGGAGATTAGGATCTAGGCTACCTAATGCTCAGAGATGACTCTCTCTTTATGATTTAACATTGTTTAGTTAATTGATTTTAGGCTAGTTATGATTGTGCTTGGGTTTTGATTTTGATTTGGTGGTGGGATTACTTAATTAGATGGATAGAGAGATGTCTTTTACCATTGGGCTATGGGATCAAATGTCAAGCAAACAGGACTAGATCAAGTTCTAAAAATAGTGTCTACAGGGCAAGATAGTTGAGTTATTTCAGATCTTAACGTTGAAGTTGTTTTCAATCGAATCAAATGAGCAATTAAGGGTTCCTTAGACCAGATTATGAAAGAAGTGAAAGAGGTCAACCGGGATGCGAGAGAAATGAAGGATTCTTAGATCCGGATATCAAAAGAAAACATAGAAATGAATAATTGTTCAAGACAGAGTGTACTTAAACAAATTCTGAAATAAATTTCCAGTTAATTCATTCACTTTAGATAACATGTAAGCTTGTGAGATACATAAGAAATAACAAATTTGACAAAGAAAATACTTCACTATAATAGATCAACACATGAATCATGTAGTGCAATCTCTTTATTACTCAGTCCAGTCTGCTGACTTGAAAAAAATTGGTACAATAACCCTCAAGTTTTTGGTCAATACAACTCTATAAATGTATAGCAATCCACCCTCAATACTTCGAATTTATGAAGTATTTATACAAAAATACTTTATAAAATATCCCAAACTGTCCTGGGAATTAATCTAGGAGAAAGAAATATCTTCATGCAAGAAGATAGAGATAGATGTTTAACTATTGTATGATGTCCCTGTTTATTTGGTTGTGTTGTCTTTATGCTCTAATATTTTTTTGTTTATTCTCTACCTTGTTGTTGGTCTTCACGTTGATTGTTCTCTTTATTTTTCCCTTTCTCACCTAATACACTTTCACATGATACTCTGTCATCTGGCTGATTTTTCATTTTCCTTTTACTGTGTTATTTTCACCTTTACTGTGCATTTTTACATTTGGACTATACATTTTACAACAATTCATTTAACTTCACCCATGTGTCTACATTTGGTAATTCAATATTTACCATCTTCCTATATATTTCGTTTGCTTCTGTATGCTTGGAAAAAGTGGGTTTATTTACAAAAAAGTATTTTACCTCATGCTGGAGGTAAAACAGGTTCTTAAATGTATAATACAATAACTTTCCAGTAGGAATCCCCTTCATGGAAGAATTACTTGCCTAATCCTTTGCAACCTCTCTTATTCTCCTGTTGTAGTCTTCCTATGGCATCAACTTATCAATTATCACCAAGGGATTTGGCAGACCTTTCTGCATCAAAACATAAAATTTTACCATGAACCTGTCTATAGCCAACTGCATGGTTTGGCATTTGTCCTCAAGGTTTAACATCAAATTCCTCTTGGTTAGAGCCTTTTTTACTTCTAGTATGGTGCCAATCGTGTCAGGTATATCCAAATCCTGCAATTCATATTTGTTTTTAAAGATTAGGGAATGGATGATTCTTATGACTTCTTCTGGCATGTCTCCCAGTTCAGCCTTAACTCTCTGAATGGCTTTTGTAGCCTCTTTAACTAAGTCATTCTGTTCAAAGATGACTTCAATGGATGGCCAAATATCATTGGCAAAGTCAATGATATTGGGCCATAATTGTTCCTTAGCTAGGCCAAGTGGCTCCTTTAATGTTAGCTCTTTCTCTAAGCTCTGTATCCTCTCATTCATCCTGGTTGGCTTTTGTACTTCTTCTTTGTGCATAATATGTGCAAGCTTGTTATCATTCTCTAGACTAGTTATATTTTCCTTAAGTTTGTTTATCTCTGTGGTCTGAATGGACATGTCTTCCATTGCCTTGACTAATTTACTTGCCTCATCACCTGGCTGGGCTACTACTAATGTCGAACATGTTGCTGATGTAGATGTTGTGGAAGTTGGTAGTGTTGTAGCCAGTGGAGCTATAGGAGCCAATGAAGCTACCAAGGTGGATGGTACTATTGTGGTGACCGTTGGAATGACATTGGTAGGTGCAGTCTCAAGGCTGGCATGTTTCAGCTATATCAAGCTATCCAACTCCTTATCAATATCTTTCAATTGGTAATTTAGTTAGAGAACAAGATCCATCATTTCCTCCTGATGATTTTGGATTTCCAAGACCTATTTTGTCTATGGGTGCTCTGAATGAGGCAATTTCAGTTGTTTTTTGAGAGCAGCAATGTCCTCATTCCTTTTCTTTAACAACTTCTCAGCAGCCTTGATATCATTGGTATCATGTCCAAGCTCAATCACCAAGTCTTCCAATGACTTTATCCTATTATCTTTGGCCTGTGAGGAGGCCTTTTCTAGCTTGTATTGTGCAGTGATATTATGTAATGAACTTTGAAGTTTGTGTGCAGTCATAGCTTTAGCTGACAAGGTGGAATAGATCATCTCACCTGCCTGCTTGTGGAACTCAATTTGGTCAATGGGATGAACATCCCTGGCCAGAACCTCAAAATCTATTTTCATATAGTCTACTAATGATTTTGGCTACTGGACTGTAGCTTTCATGAATGACATCTGCATTTTTCCTGTTTTGATGTCAAAGGGTGACATCAACCTATTTTGATTTGCAGGTGTCTGCTTGAAGTATTGGGCATAAGTCTGAGCCTCCAACTTCTCATTCCTCAACTTAATTTCCTTGTATCTATCCTTGATGTCTTTCTCTTTATCCACAGGCTTGGTGAATGAAGATACCTATTGTGGTGACCGTTGGAATGGCAGTGGTAGGGGCAGTCTCAAGGCTGGCATGTTTCAACTATATCAAGTTGTCCAACTCCTTCTCCATCTCTTTTAATTGGTAATTTAGTTGGAGAACAAGGTCCATCATTTCCTCCTGATGATTTTCGATTTCCAAGACCTATTTTGTCTATGGGTGCTCTGAATGAGGCAGTTTCAGTTGTTTTTTGAGAGCAGCAATGTCCTCATTCCTTTTCTTTAACAACTTCTCATTAGCCTTGATATCATTGAGATCATGTCCCATATCAATCACCAAGTCTTCCAATTACTTTATTCTGTTATCTTTGGCCCGTGAGGAGGCCTTTTCTAGCTTGTATTGTGCAGTGATATTATCTAATGAACTTTGAAGTTTGTGTGCAGTCATAGCTTTACCTGTCAAGGTGGAATATATCATCTCACTTGCCTACTTGTGGAACTCAATTTGGTTAATGGGATGAACATCCCTGGCCAGAACCTCAAAATCTATTTTCATATAGTCTGCTGATGATTTTGGCTACTGGACTGTAGCTTTCATGAATGACATATGCATTTTTCCTATTTTGATGTCAAAGGGTGACATCAACCTATTTTGATTTGTAGGTGTCTGCTTGAAGTAATGGGCATAAGTCTGAGCCTTCAACTTCTCATTCCTCAACTTAATTTCCTTGTATCTATCCTTGATGTCTTTCTTTTTATCCACAGGCTTGGTGAATGAAGATACCTCCATGTTGAGCTATCTCTCAATAAGTTGAGTGTTTGATGTTGAGGGTTGGTGTGTTTCTCCTGAAGTTGTTGTGCCTTTGCTCCTTTCCACCATTGTATTAGTATCAATGATTTCCACTGAGTCAATGGCGTCTTCTTGTTTAGTTACAGGATTAAGCTTGTGCCTCTTCCTGTAACTGATCTCAAATTGTTCATCTGTGGTTTCCACGGTTGAACTAGAACCTTCTTCCCTGGTTCTCTTTGTATTTTTGTCTTCATTTGCTGGAGTCTGTAAAAGAGGAGGAATGTTCATTTGTTCTCCTAGTTCTGGAACTTGCAAGAAGGAACTTGTATCAATCTGTTTTTCTACATCAATTAATGTATTTTCTACATCAACTATAGTATTTTCCATGTCTATCAAAGTGTTTTCCAACCATTCAGACTGGTTGGAAAATATCTCAATGCCTGGCCTGGGATGATGTATGAAAGGACCCAATATTACCTTGAGATTTAGCTTATTTATGACTCGATGAGGGTCATATTTCCACATAAAAATTTTCTTGAATTTCATCAATTATAGAATCTTATCTGCCTCTAGTCCAGCTTCCCCATTATTACAAATAAAGGGGCCCAATTGGTTTTTCATTTTGAATTGAGTTTTCTTCTTGGCTGTCAGGAAGTTAACTTCATCAGAGTTTATTATCTGCCTAAATTACTCTAATGCAAATAAACTCATGGGGAGGTATTTGGGTAGCTTGTAGGGAGCCAATTCGCATCCATATATCCTTATCTATGTGTGGTGTTGGTATAAATACCAGTCTCCCACTTTTTTGTTCTTTTCCAACTATAAAACCCTTTTGATTTCCTAACTAATTCTGGGTTGATTGCTACTGGTTAGTATATTCATAACTGGATGGATAAATGAACCAATCAAGTCTTTGTAGGAAAAAACAGTGGAGTATTCTTGGATCACTAATTTCCAATAGATGATTGATCTTGGATTGTCTTTGGTGTCCAACTTTTGATTGTTAATTGGAAACTTGTCTGACTAATAGGAGAGGAACATATGAAACAAAACTAAAGAGTACTTGAAAACTCTCTCATTTGGTAGTCTAATTAATTGTTCATGCATTTTGTTTGCTATGAAATAAGCATAGTTATACATTATAGCAGGAGGCTTGATTAGGAAAAAGATAGAAAGGAAAGCCAAGGCAACCTCATCCACATGTTCATCTATGATGTATCCTAAAATGTAACAGAGCATGGTAATAATATGTCTGCCTCTTTCAGAGAAATGACGGCAGCATAAGGGGCACTATCTGTTGGAGTGTTAGACTCTTTAATGATGAAAGTTTGGATAATCTAATCCTTCTTGGGTATGTCTAACTTGGTATCGAGGTCAAGTAAGCCCTCAATAGAAATTTGGGTCTCATTTTGGCTTGGCTGGATTTGCAGCATTTGATTAATGCATTTTGTTTTAATGGTGAACAGAACTTGTTGATCAAGGGTGAAAATGGCTCTTTGACTAGGAATGTAGCAAGCTTGCAAAAAGTGAATGATTTATGGGAATGGGTATACTTCTGGGAACAAATACTTGGGAAAATTAGACTCCCAAAGGTGAATGTCATCATTCTAGTTCAAAAATTTGTCTTTACTCCAGCAGTGGAGTTTCAGTAGGTAGGCAGGGAAAGTTGTATCCTTTATTTGGAAGTCTCTGTCTACTAATGCAAGTTGCTCAATATCCAAGTGAGGGGTTTCTAGAGGTCTTACATCTAGAGAGGTTTGGGAAGCCATAATTAGTTTTTACTGAATTGAATTAGGCTTTCAGTAGTTTCAGGAGTGAGGTTTAGAAGATCTGAAACAGTGGGAGGGTAATTACAGTCTATAAAAGGGTTTGGGGTGTAAAAATAAGTTTCTTTTCAATTTCAGGAAGATTTCTTAATTAATTCAATTAATTAACCACTTAACTTAAATTGCTTGTTTTCAAATTCAAGGGTCGTTCTGGTTTTTTACAAGAATACCTGGAAATTGGCAATTTGGAATGCAGAGGGGTTTTGTGGTAGTTGTAGAGGGTACTAAGGCTTCTACTATCAATTGGTTGAATCACTTGGGTATCTGCAGTGTCTTTAGGTGGCAAAAGGTGGTCAATTTGGTCACACAAAGGTTGAGGGTGTCGCAAACGACTTAGCAATGGTTTACAGTGAAAATGCAAGAAAATAGTGAATTGGGGATTTTTCGGCCTTTTAATTGATAACGGTCACATTTTGGCATGGAAATTATTAAATGAATAGTGGGTGGTTTTTTATTTAGGTGGGGAGGTGGTTTTGTGTGCCATTGCACCACTTTTGGATGGTAGGCAATATTTTTTGTGAGCATGCGATGTAACGTGGTGCTGCCACGTAGCCCAAGAGCGCTTGGCCAAAACCACGAATCTCGCGTGCACTTGGGTTGTTAACAGTCAGACAATGAATCTGTGCGATATGGTTGTACACCATCAGATCTAGGGGCAGGATATCGGAGGGATATCACGCAGTTGAGCTCCATGGATGGAATCGAAAAAGTGATTTGGCGGGGCCCAGGATTTATTTATAGATAATTGTAACTAATTAGCGCAAAATGTCAGGATTTTCAATATAAACAAATGGTTAGTTAATGTGGGACCATGGGTTATATGGCAAGGTTTTCTTTAACTACACCAAGGGTTGGTGGGTCAAAAGGGTATTGGGGAAATATGAAGTGGGGATGTTAATTACATACTGCGGGACTTTAGGAAAAACTTAGGATAAAGGATTTTTTGTGGGTTTTTAAGGGGAAAAGGGAAATTAATAGGGGGGGAAGTAATATTTATAATGGGGAATGGTTTTCACACTAGGGAAAGGGGTTTTTAGGAAGGGGAATGATTTTTGAAGGGTCATTTCTAGGGAAATGTGTGAAACCAAGGGGTAAAGGTCAAAATGAGAGGCAAAGGTATTTATAAGTAATGAAGGGATAATGGAGAAATTAGTAAATAAGTATGTGGGGGTGTAGTGAAATGAGGGGAAATTAGTAAACAAGCTTGGTGAACATCCTTTTTTTTTCTCAACTCCTCCTACACATGAAACATAGGATTAAGCATGATAAATGTGCTTTTGACTTAGCAACCATGTGCATTTGCAACATTTCTTTTACCTACCCTTTATTTACCCTAACATTTTCTCTTCATTTATTGGGTGCATTTGAGCTTGCTGTCCCTTTATTTCTTTTCCTTTTGACAAGAAAACTATCTAATTATAACTTTATAACATCTAATGTCTCAGATTAAACTGATGAGCTCATTTTTATTCTCTACCTAACTACCGATCTGCCAAGGTTAAACAGTTTGGCTAGAACCTTATTCTCTATCTATCAACATGAAATTTAAAGCATGAATGAGTCAAGATTAACTATTTGACCATCATGGATTGTGGCATTTCTGACAAGTTGTACACAATCTTATTTTGCATAGTAAAGTAAAAAGTAGTGGCATTTGAAT
The DNA here is from genome assembly GCA_000404065.3 of Pinus taeda. Taxonomy (NCBI): domain Eukaryota; kingdom Viridiplantae; phylum Streptophyta; class Pinopsida; order Pinales; family Pinaceae; genus Pinus; species Pinus taeda. The sequence goes on along the minus strand of APFE031662884.1, from coordinate 157,955 downwards.
TTGCACACTTTCATGATCTATTTTATTTCTTTTTGAGGTTCATATTTTTCACTTTTTAATCTTTTTTCTTTCTTTTTGTCCTTTGATTATTCTTTTAGGACATGCCCCCTTTACATTTTTAAATTTTTAATATGGAAAACATTTTGCAGAATGCAAAAGTATGTACAATATTTCAAGACTAACCATAGTCAATTCAAAATTATGAATCCTATTATTATAGGACCCTAACAGTGGCTCCACATGGGGATCGCATTTCTTGGTGAAATGTCAAGAACTTTAAGATTAGTAGCCTTTGTAACTGTGACTGTAGTTAGCTTGTAAACTGATCTTCTATGATTCTGCTTTATTCATACATATGATGGTAAACCCTTCAAAGATCACGGCCTTCTCTCCGGGCTTCAACTTTAAAATGTTACCATCCAATCCAATATAAACTCTACAATTTTATGTACAATGGGCAAAGTAAAATGAACTATTGTTAATCTATTGATAAGTAGCGCTTCAGCATTCTACCATTGATTGGTCCTCCTGGTAGATCTGTTCCATCTAATTGTCTCAAGAAAAATGCATTGTTACTTATGTAATAATAAATGGTGTAAGAGCCTTGCCATAGGAAATCAAATTTTCCATGTTTACCCTTCTCTTCTCTTCTAGAATCCCATTTGAGAACTTTATCACCTATGTAAAATCATCAGCTTTGGTCTTTTTGTCAAAAATCTTTTTGATTTTATCCTGGATTACTTGTGATTTGACATAGAATCCTTCTCTGGTTTGCTGCAAGTGTATGATTGATTTATCCTTCTTTGGATATCATTTGGTTCTACCTACAACTCTTGAGTGATCTTCATCATCGGTACTCCTAAAGAGGAAGGAAAAACATCATCCATTCCATATACTAGCTGATAAGGAGATGTACCAATGGACTTTTTGGTAGTTAGTCTGTCTGCCAATAAAGCATTAACCAAATTTTTATTCTAGGTCTTCTTGTTGTCTTATAGTAGTTTCTTGATGATATTAACAAGTTTTTTTTTTGAGGATTCTGCAAGTCCATTATCTTGAGGGTAATAGGTAGTGGAATGGCCAAGGGTAATGTGATATTTTTTACAAAAGTATACCATTTTCTTGGATTTAAAAGTGGTTGCATTATCAGTAATGAGCTTTTGGGGGCATCCAAATCTTGAAAGGATGTTGTTTTCAAGGAATGAGATAATGAAAGAGTTTGTGGCTTATCTAGAAGGGATGGATTCTATCCATTTAGTAAAGTAATCAGTTGTTGTCAAAATCCATTTGTGCTGAGATGAGGAGGATGGGTGAATTTCTCAAATGAAGTCTAAACCCATTATTGAAAATGCATTTCTGTGGAGACAGGTTTGAGAGGTAGTGGTAAGATTTTCCTTTTACCCTCAAATATTTGGCACTTGTGACAAGAGGTCACATGTTTCTTAACATCTGTAAAAAGTATGGGCCAATGAAAACCTGCCCTTAGAATCATGTTAGTAGTTGTTTTCCAATATAGGTGTCCTCCACAATCTGTTGCATGAAATTCTTGCATAACCTTGTCAGCTTCATCTTTCAATAGACAATGTAATAGAATGCCACCATTATCTTTCCAAAATAAAGAATTATCTATGATACAATCTTTCATTGATTTCATTTTCAAAAATCTACCTTTAGTTCTAGAAAAAATAAGAGGAGCTTGTAAGTTTAGTAAAACAAATATGATATCTGCCTACCAAGTTGAATCTGTAAAAGTTTCACTAATCTGTGGAGTCGCCATCTCTTCCTAATCATCTAGGGCACCATTGAAATTTATATCCAAGGCCTGGCAGTTTGATTTAGCCATGATTTTAGCTAAACCTTGACCTTTAATAAGTTATGCATGTTTTATTTCTATGTCATATTCCAAAATAGTGGAAATCCATTTGCCTCTCTTTCCTTCATGCCCATTTTGTGTCAAAATGTCCTTTACTACTGAATTTGGAACATAGGTAATGATGTGTGAATACAAGATGTATACTCTGAAATCTTTAATAGCTTTTACTAAAGCAAGTGCTTGTTTTTCCATTATGTTGTACTTCAGTGTAGCATCTCTCAAATATTTGCTAAAAAAATGAAATAGGTTGCTCATATCTTTGATCATTCTTTTGCAACAAGATTGCTACAATAGCATGTTCTAAAGCAAAAGAAAAAATTATAAAATCTTTTCGGAAATTAGGACTTATGAAGACTAGAGTTTTGGTGAAGGCTTCTTTGATTGCCTCAAAATACTGTTTGGCCTCTACTGCCCACTTAAGTGTTAATCTTTCTTTAACATGTTATTTAGTTCTCTAATTAATTCTGCTAAGTTTGAAATGAATCTCCTAAGGAAATTTATTTTTCCCAAGAATGACTGTAATTCTTTGATGTTTCTAGGATGAGTGATGGTCAGGATTGCCTCTATTCTAGTTGGATCTATTCTAATTCCATCTTTGGATATTATGTGTCCCAAGAGTTTACCTTATTCTAGACCAAAGAGTGTCTTTTTGGGATTTAAGGAAATACCAAATTTTATGCATTTAATGAAAACTCTTCTTAGGTGATCTAGATGTTCATTATCTAATTTAGAAAAGATAGTGATGCCATCTTGGTAAACAACTAGAAATTCATGGATTTATTTGGCAAAAGCTATATCCATAGCTCTTTGAAATTTTTCTCCTGCATTCATTAACCCAAAAGGCATCTTCAAATACATGAAAGTACCCCAATGAGTAGTAAATGTAGTCTTTGCCTACTCCTCTGGTTGAACTAAGATTTGGTTATATCCAAAAAATCCATCAAGTAATGAAATTCTGGATGAGCCTACTAACCTCTGAAGAATGTGGTCCATTTTTGGGAGAGGATAGTTGTCTTTTAATGAAACTTTGTTCAATTTTCTAAAATCAACACAGAGTCTGATTTCTCCTTTTTTCTTCCTAGTAGTGACCAAATTAGAGACCCAATCTGAATATCTAATTGGTGTTATGATTTGGGAATCATACATCCTTTTTACTTCTTTTTCAACTAATGGCATAATAACTGGATTAATTCTCCTAAGCTTCTATTTAAATGGTTTATGATCTTCTTTGATAGGTATCTTATGTTGAATAATGTTGGTATCATAAGACTTAAGGTCTTATTAACTCCAGACAAAGACATCTTGAAACTCTTCGAATAGACTTATGTATTTAATCTTTTCATCTAGAGTTAATGCTTTGGATATTCTGATGAGCTTGGGTTTTTCTTCAGTTCCTATGTTACGTTCTTCTATATCTACTCTTAAAGGCTCCATTTTTGGTTTCCTAGCTACATCGTTGAACCAAACTAATCTTCTAATGGGACTAATCCCTTAGGCAAAAAGTTATTTTTAAGGTTTATAATTTCAGGATCATCATTCATTATTTCTTCTATTTCTACATTTTCTAAGTTATGTATTTCTACTTTAGTGAAATTAGTGGGTTTATTCAAATCTAAAGCATTTATATCTATGTTATTATCTATTGTACAATATGTATCTATATTACACTTTTGAAACTCTCATTTTGCATTTATGAAATCATAAATTTGAGAATCTTATGAAAAAATATGCCAATATTTAAAATTGTCAGGTATAACGTACCTGTCTTACTTCTACAGTGTACTGGTTGTTGGGCTGAAAAGGCAATTTGCAGGTACTAGAAAAAGTGGCTAGACTGTGGGCTTTCATATTTTGTTTCCTAGGAATGGTAGCAAAATCAGTTTCCCGAAGGTCCTTAATCAAATTTAGGATAGCCTCTCTATATTGGCTAAGTTTGGGATTACTCACAGAATATTCACCTTTGATTTGTTTTATAACCAATTCTGAATCTCCCATGATGGAAACTCTCTTGGATCCAAGTTTTCTAACCATTTATAGTCCTAAGATTAAAGCTTCATATTCTGCCATGTTTTTTGTGCATTTAAAGTTTAATCTAAATGCATGACCTTTAGAATGATTATTTTCCATGTTGTGAATCCAAACTCCTGCACCTGCTCCTAATCTATTCACAAAGCCATCAAAATCTAAATGCCACAGGGGCTCATGAAAAATGTTTTCATTATTAGGAGCTTTGTATTTTTGTTCTACGGCTATGATTTCATTTTTTTCATTGTCTAAATTGTAAAAAATAAAAGAGTCCATATCAGAATGCATGAAGTATATAGGGAAATTATGTGGTCTCTCTCCACTACTCACCATGTATTTCATCAAGGTCTCTCTGTAAAGTTTCCTTTGTTGACCAAAAACAGAGATGGTGGCATATGACATGTCTAACTATAAAGATCCCTGCATTTTTTCTCCCCGTCAATGAGATAACAACATTCCATACTTGGGTGGGATATCAGCAACTACTATGTCCATGACAATACACTTTGTTGGAAACTGGACTAGAGTCACACACAAATCTTTAATCAGGCCAAGGCACTTGACTTGGCTAGAATCAAAGGAAAAGAGGTCCTTATATGGTCTGGTGATATCTGAGTTTAATCCCTCCTTGATTTCTTTTAGCATCAAATTATGGGATGACCTTGAGTCTAGCATAGCATTATGTAAAAATTTATCATGAACATTCAAGCTAATATAGAAAGGAGGAATACTCCCTTGCTGATGTGTGCCATTTACTTCAGGACCAAACAATAACTCAGGTTGATCATCATTCAAGTTTACAACATCCTCTCCTTCACCTATATTTAATGTTTCAGTGATTTGTGCTCTATATGATTCATTATTCACTAGCTCGGTCAAAGGAACTGATATTTTCAACTTGGCTATCTCAGTTTTAATGTTAAATGGGATTTGACTTTTGCTTGATTGGATGAGATCTTCCTTTGCAAATGTGGTCTGTGTATTTTTATCTTCTTTTTCAGTACTTGGCAATTCATTTTGTGTATCTGCAGTTTTATTTTAAATTCTCTTATTTGGATTTATTTTAGTAATAGTTTTCAGTTTGAGTTTTAGTGAATTTATATCTACAATTTTTGGGCTAGAAGTCTCCTCCGTTCCCCTAGGGAGAATTTGTAGAACTTTGCTCACGGAGCTTCTATTATCTTTTTAGTTTGGGTTTAAATTGATTTCTTAGTGGAAATTTTAGTATTCTTTTTGCTTCTAAGGTTGTACTATTTGTGAAATTCATATATAGCAGATTCATAACCTTGTTTGAAGTCAAAGGACTCTCCAAATTGTAATTGTAATTGTTGCAGCATGTACAATTCTTGTTATTCCTGAGTAAGAAAAATAGCATCTTCATTTTTAATCCCTAATAGGTTTATCGTGTCGTCCTCTCCTTCATGATTTTGTGAACCCTAAGCATAGTTTTCTTGGAAGGGTGGTCTAATTTGTGGATCTGGTATTGCATTTTTTCCAGTGTTAGGATTTTTCCTAAAGTTGGGGTTTCTTATTGGGGATGGTTGTTGATTTTCCCACTGATTTTTTCTTTCCATGTTTTCTAATCTATCCATTGTTCTTTTTACACTCTTTGCTAAACTATCTATTTTACCATCTGAAGTAGAAGTTTCCTCTTTAATGACAAATCTTTTTCATTTCTCATCCTAGCGTTCTTAGCTAATAGATTAGCTTCTACACTAATAGAATTACTTTGCATTTGTTCCAATGTTTCAAGGTTTCTTTCCCTTAATTAGTATGACATATCAGTGTCAAAATCATCAGGGAATTTGATGAGTGCTAGGTTTGGTGGAGGTTTAATATTAGCAGGTGTTGGCATTATGATTCAGGTTTGGCGCTATGGCACAGGTGTTGTCCTTGATGGCAACTCACTCAAGTGGAAAATCACTATTGAGGCTCTCAAAATGATAGAAAATGAGATACCCGCAGGTGCGCTTAACAAAAGCTGCAGACCCGCAGGTGCCTCAAACAAGAAGTGCGGACATATCCGTAGGTACTTCGAACAAAAGGTGCAGCCGTCAAATTCACTCACTTCAATGCACAGAAGCGTGTGCACGTGGGAATTTTTATGATTGATCCATGGTATTTAGTCCGAAGTACATGATCCTATGGTTTTGTTCTGTGGTATAGCATATAAATTATTGAACCCCAGTTTTGGGTCCCTTGTATTGGTTTTGATCCATGATTTGAGTAAGGGCTTGCCTATAAAAAGGAAAGGAGATCATTTGGCTAGACACTTGTGAAAATTGAATATCTTAAGATCTGAAATTTTGGGTGATCGGTTTGAAAAGCTAGATCTAAATCAAGGTGAAAATTGAAAATTGTAAGGTGAATCTATTGACAGGTCATGATCTCTTTGGCACATGATCAGATCTTTGGATCTGACAGTCTGTGGCACATTGGAGGACATATAATTTGGCTCTATTCGTAGGTCTGCAGGCGATCCACATCACAGGTACGGAGGTACACAACGCAGTAGACAGATCAGGTGCGGAGGTACACAGAGCAGCATAAGGTGCAGGTGCGGAGGTACGCAGTGCAATAGATGGCGCAGGTGCGGAGGTACACATCGCAGTAGACGGATCAGGTGCGGAGGTGCGCTGTCGGGTAGACAATGCAGGTGCGGAGCTGCGCAGTCTAGACACAGAAGAACTGCAGATATTCGCATGTTTCTATTGGTGAAGTTGCGGACTTTTCTTGAAATATTTGTTGGCTGCCTTTTGTCTATTGCTGCAGTGTTTTGGGTTTAGATTACTGGTATTGCTTTTCTGGTTACTGCATTCTGAGAGGCTATTGGTTGATTCATTAGTTGATAGTAAAAGGAAATTAGTTGATTCATGTGTACTTGATGATTATTTGATGTTCATCGATCCAGTCTGAAAATTAATGAAATGTGGTCCTTGGAAGAAAAGAAGTAGGTCAACACCTACGTACTAGTAACTCAGCTAGTATAATAGCTAAGGGGGTTGTAGCTCCCTTCCAGGAGAGACTGGAAAAGGAGAGAGGGTTGTAGCTAGCTCTCTACAGGTTGCAGCCTGCGTATTGGTAAAGGACTGCACCAGTACAAAATCATTGTAAAAGAAGTTTCTAATTGAAAGAAGATAGAGACACATTAAAGCAGGTGGTTTTCACCCACATTGGGTTTCCACCTTATATCTGGTGTTCTTTGGTGTGACTATTTGTTTTTCTTGTTCCTGTTCATTATTATATGGTACTGACATTCAAATTAATGGTCAACATCTGAAGAATAAATTAAATTATAAATCTAGAAGGAATATTGAAAAGAATTTGATAATACTGGTTCACCCCCCCCCTCTCAGTATTATTTCCAACAATTGGTATCAAAGTAGGTCCTTCAGAAGAAGCTTGATCGCTTGAAGGAAGATATTTCATCATGATAAACTACGAGAGGGAAGCATCGATCAGGCCACCGATTTTTGATGGGACAAACTTCGTATATTGGAAGGTAAAAGTCACTGCTTATCTTCAATATCTTGGTACAAAAGTCTAGGATATCATAGATACAGGGTACACCTTTCCGTCAGCAACACCGACAGATCCGGCTGGTAAGAATCAATATGAAACAAATGCAAAGGTTGTTAATACTCTATTAGGATGTCTATCTCAATCAGAATTCGTCAAGGTTATGCAGTATAAATCCGCAAACGAAATATGGGACAAGATTGTTCTGAGCTATGAAGGAGATGAATAGGTAAAACAAGCAAAACTTCAAACCCTCAGGATTCAGTATGAAAATCTCAGAATGCACAATGATGAAAGTGTGGCTAACTATTTCCTTCGTGTAGATGATATTGTTAATTGTATGAAAAACTTGGGTGAAGAAGTAAAAGAGGTTGTTGTGGTTGAAAAGGTTCTAATATCCTTGTCCCCTAAATTTGAATCTAAAGTTTCTACGATAGAAGAAAAAGAGAATCTATGAAACCTCACTATGTCACAGCTGCACGAAATTCTAACCGCTTACGAAATGAGGAAAGGAGGACCATCAGACAGAAGAGAAGTTGCTTTCAAGGCTTCAGGAAAAGGAGATTACTATGAGTCAGGACATCTATCAGAAGAAGACGAAGAATCAAATTTTTTCAAGAACCTTCAACGGGGTGCTGGAAGATTCAAAGATAAGTTACCTTTCAAATGATTTTCTTGTGAAAGAGTCGGTAACTATGCTGCAAAGTGTCCACATAAAGACAAGTTTGATAAAGGTAAGGAACCTGTCAAATGGAACAAGAAACAAAATGTAAATAAGAAAAGTTATTACACTCATGAAGACAGTGATGGACTTTCAAATAGTGACAAAGATGAACAAGGTAACAATTATAGACTCTTAATGGCTTTTGAAGAAGATGATTTTATGGATGTTATAGATGAAGAAGGTATTTATGAAGAAATTTCTAGACTCAAAATATGTTTAGAAGAGAAGAATGTGATCATTGATACTCTTCAATTCCAACTTGCTGAAAAGGAAAAACTTCATGAAAAGTTAGAATGTGAAATTGCTGGTCTTAGAAAAGAGATTGAGAAAACAAAATCTCTTAATCTTAGATTTGTTAAAGGATCAGAAACTCTAGATGAGATTATCAATGTACAACATTCTCCACTAATCAAGACAGGTTTGGGGTATAATGAAGAAGCATCTCAAGCGCAGTAACCATCCACCTCCAAAAGTTATCTTGATGCAGTAAGGAGGAGTGAGCAAAGGTCAAATAAAAATCACCAAGTAAATCAGGGACAATTTACCTCAAGAATGAACAAAGACTACCAGGTAAATCAGGGGCTATCCACCTTAAGAATGAACAAAAGCTACAACCAGCCACAGGTAAAATCTTCCCAATTTGCCTCAAGAATGGATGTCAGTAGAAACTACAATCGGTTGGTTGATAGATTTGATAACCGCAGGAGTTTATTCAATGGCCAATGTTTTTCTTGTCATAACTTTGGTCACAAAGCAGCTCAGTGTGTTGCCTATAAGACAATCATGACTAGAGAAGCTCAAAAACAAAGGAGCATGACTGGGATCAGAACCTACAATAACTTTTATGCTCTTGAAAATGAAATAGAATGCTTTATTTGTAACAACTTCGGTCATGAAGATTTTGAATGTAGGAGCAGGTTTCGGCAGACAACTCAGAAGGAGAAAGCCTAAAGTGTCAAAACATGGAGAATGAAGGAAACTCAACAAGAGAGGTGTTATAGCTTTATATGCAGAAGGGTAAGAAAATCAATGGTACATTGATAGTGGTTGTTCGAAACACATGGCAGGTGATAAGGAAAAACTCCAGTCATATAGTGCCTTAGAGAAGGAGAAGAAGGTCTCTTTTGGAAATGACACCCCTACGCTCATAAACAGTAAAGGTTCTGTTCAGTTGAAAGAAAAGGTCAAAGCTAGAAATTTTATGTATGTTGATGGGCTAAAGCATAATTTGTTGAGTTTTAGTCAGATGTGTGATCAAGGAACAGAGGTAATATTTTGATCAAATGGATGTAGTGTTTGTGATCTTGATACAGGAAAAATAATGATTAAAGGCGTAAGGAATCCAAATAATTTATACATATTCAAAGAAGGATAACATCAATGCTATCTAAGCAAGAACGATGAACACTGGTTATGGCACAGAAGATTGGGGCATCTTATCTTCTCACAGATAAGGAAAGCATGTAAACACCAGGCAGTTCGTGGTCTTCCAGACATCAGAATTCTAGACAATACAATTTGCAAATCATGTCAGTTTGGTAAGAAAACCAGAACTAACTTCCCTGAGAAGGAAGGATCAGCTAGCAGGGCACATGAACTTGTCCATACTAATGTATGTGGCTCATCTAGGAAAAGGTCACCTCGAGGAGAATAATATTTCATATTATTCATTGACGACTTTTCCAGGATGTGTTGGATAAGACTTATGAAGCACAAAGATGAAGCCTTTGAAAAGTTCAAATCATTCAAAGCCTTGGTGGAGAACGAATCAGATCACAAAATCAAATGCCTCAAGTCTGATAGAGGTGGGGAGTTTATCTCGAATCAATTTTTGACTTTTGTGAAGAACATGGAATAAGAAGGGAATTCTCTACAGCTAGGACTCCTCAACAAAATGGAGGGGTAGAAAGGATGAACAAAACGGTTCAACAAATGGCTTGTGCTATGCTTGATGAGTCTAGAACTCCCGCAACCTTCTGGGGTGAAGCCACATTTGCTGCAGTTGTTATTCTGAACAAGACAAATATTCGGGTGAACAGCACTCAAACTCCTCGTGAGCTCTGGTATGGTGAGACTCCTTCAGTAAAACATTTCAAAATTTTTGGAATGCTATATTAAAAATAATGATGAAAATCTTGGCAAGTTTGAACCTAGAGCAGATGAAGGCATTCTCCTTGGTTATTCTCCTCACAGCAAAGCATACAAATGTTACAATAAAAAGCTTGGAAGAATTGTCGACAACATTGATGTAGTAGTGGATGAAAAAGAAAACACTCCCAGGCAGGTAAGATCTGAAGACTTCGAAGATGATGAGGACTATCCATCACCCTCAAATCCAATTCATGATGAAGAAGAAACCCATGAGGCACCAGAGGAACAGATAAGACTAGAAGAAAAGACTCCATCCAAGTATGTTCAAAAGAATCATCCAGAATCCCAAATTTTGGGGCAAAAGGAGGCAGGCATACAAACACGAAGAACAATTACAGAAGCTTCAAGCTATTTGGCATTAATCTCCTCCACTGAACCACAAAATGTAAGAGAGGCATGCAAAGATGAATGTTGGGTCAAGGAAATGGATGAAGAACTTGAGCAGATCAAAAAGAACAACACTTGGGAGTTGGTCCATAGACCAAAAGATAAGAATGTCATAGGGACAAAATGGATCTTCAAAAACAAGTTGAATGAAGATGGAGAAGTAATTAGAAACAAGGCCAGACTTGTTTGTAAAGGGTATGCTCAACAAGAAGGAATAGACTTTGAAGAAACTTTTTCTCCTGTTGCAAGACTTGAGGCCATCAGAATGTTCCTTGCTCTCTCTAGCTTTCATAAGTTCAAAGTATTTCAAATGGATGTGAAATCAGCCTTTCTGAATGGAGACTTAGAAGAAGAAGTGTACATTGAGCAACCAGATGGTTTCATCCTTCGGAATGATCGAAATCTTGTATGCAGACTAAAAAATTCTCTCTATGGTCTCAAACAGGCTCCAAGGGCTTGGTACTATCGGTTGGACAAATACCTTCATCAACAAGGTTTTTCAAAAGGATCAGCAGATAGCAATCTTTATATAAAAATTGAAAATGACAAGTTGCTAATACTTGTTGTGTATATAGATGATATTATCTTTGGCAGTAATGAAGAAGCTATGAGTCAAAACTTTGCCTTGGTAATGAAGAAATAATTCGAAATGTCTTTGTTAGGAGAGCTGACATATTTTCTTGGTCTACAAATCCAACAAAATGAAGGCGGTACCTTTTTATCTCAAATCAAGTACCTCAAGCAGATCTTGAAGAAATATGGCATGGAAGATTTGAAACCAATATGTACCCCTATGGTTACAGGATGCAGCCTCAGTGCAAATGATGAATCAGTAGTAGTGCATGAACCAACCTATAGATCCATGATTGGAATTATTCTTTATTTAACAGGTACCCGACCAGACATCATGCATGCAGTGGGAATAGTTGGAAGATTTCAGGCAAATCTAAAGGAAACTCATCTTCAGGCAATTAAGAGAATCTTCAAGTACCTTCAAGGAACTCAAAAATATGGCTTATGGTATCCTAGAGATACAAATCTCACATTTCATGCTTATACAGATGCAAATTGGGCCGAAAGCGTGGATGACAGAAAAAGCACTAGTGGAGGTGCATTCTTCATGGGTTCCAGATTAGTATCTTGGTTCAGTAAGAAACAGAGTTCAATTGCTTTATCTACAGCTGAAGCAGAGTATGTGGCTACTACATCTTGTTGCACACAACTTCTTTGGATGATGCAAACTTTGCAGGACTTTCAAATCACTTGTACTCCACCTATCTCCATCCTATGTGATAATACAAGTGCTATCAGCATTTCAAAGAACCCAATCATTCATTCAAAGACCAAGTAGATACCTATCAAATCATTTTCTTCAAGAACAAGTGCTTGAACAAAAGGTCAAGTTGGAGTATGTTCTGTCTAAGGAACAAGTTGCTGATATACTCACCAAACCACTGCCCAAGGAGACCTTTGAATACCTCGAGCAAAAGTTGGGGGTAGTTGATGCTTCATCTTGTTGTTGAATCTTATTTGTTTCAGATATTGTTGGTTGTACGCGAGTTTCATATGGGGTATACGTGTACATTCACTAGTTTTTGGATTGGTCAAAGACCATCTGGCACAGGTTCAGGGGGAGCCTATATTCTTCTAATAATACATTGTTGCAATTATTGTAGACGATCTTCGAGGAGAAAGTACAAAAGGGGAACATGGATGTTGATCTGAATATTGTTGCTAATGTTTTGTCCCTATGTCTTATATCTCTTTTGTCAAGGTCATTTATGGTGTATGGTGGATTATGGTTCTTCTTGAAGAAGATTTCTTTTGCAGATCTGGCTTACAGTCAGGGGGAGCATGATTAGCACAGCAGAGCAGAGTTTTCAGCATGTTCTCAGGGGGAGCATAACCCTTTTCCCTTGATGACAAAAGTGGGAGAATGACTTTGAGGATCTTGGGGTTGCCATCAAGTCCAAAGGAGGAGATTGTTGGCATTATGATTCAGGTTTGGCACTATGGCACAGGTGTTATCCTTGATGGCAACTCACGCAAGTGGAAAATCATTGTTCAAGCTCTCAAAATGATAGAAAATGAGATACCCGCAGGTGCGCTTAATAAAAGCTGCGGACCCACAGGTGCCCCGAACAAGAAGTGCGGACATATACGAAAGTACTCCGAACAAAAGGTGCGGGCGTCAAATTCACTCACTTCAATGCAGAGAAGCGCGCGCACATGGGAATTTTTATGATTGATCCATGGTATTTAGTCTGAAGTACATGATCCTATGGTTTTGTTTTGTGGTATAGCATCTAAATTATTGAACCCCGGTTTTGGGTCCCTTGTATTGGTTTTCTATGGTTTTGATCCATGGTTTGAGTAAGGGCTTGCCTATAAAAAGGAAAGGAGATCATTTGGCTAGACACTTGTGAAAATTGAATATCTTAAGATCTGAAATTTTGGGTGATCGGTTTGAAAATCTAGATCTAAATCAAGGTGAAAACTGAAAATTGTAAGGTGAATCTATTGACAGGTCGTGATCTCTTTGGTGCATGATCAGATCTGTGGATCTGACAGTATGTGGCACATTGGAGGACTGATAATTTGGCTCTATTCGGAGGTCCGCAGGTGATCCACAGCATAGGTACGGAGGTACGCAGCGTGGTAGATGGATCAGGTGCGGAGGTACGCAGAGCAGCAGAAGGCGCAGGTGCGGAGGTACGCATCGCAATAGACAGTGTAGATGTGAAGGTACGCTGCGTAGTAGACGGATCAAGTGCAGAGGTGCGCTGTCGGGTAGATAGTGCAGGTGCGGAGCTGCACAGTCTAGACACAGAAGAACTACGGATATTCGCAAGTTTCTATTGCTGAAGTTGCGGACTTTTCTTGAAATATTTGTTGGCTGCCTTTTGTCTATTGTTGCAGTGTTTTGGGTTTAGATTACTGGTATTGCTTTTCTAGTTACTGCATTCTGAGAGGCTATTGGCTGATTCATTAGTTGATAGTAAAAGGAGATTGGCTGATTCACGTGTACTTGATGATTATTTGATGTTCATGGATCCAGTCTGAAAATTAATGAAACGTGGTCCTTGGAAGAAAAGAACCTTGGAAGAAAAGAAGTAGGTCAACACCTACGTACTAGTAACTCAGCTAGTACAAGAGCTAAGGGGGTTGTAGCTCCCTTCTAGGAGAGACTGGAAAACGAGAGAGGGTTGTAGCTCTCTACAGGTTGCAGCCTGCATATTGGTAAAGGACTGCACCGGTACAGAATCATTGTAAAAGAAGTTTCTAATTGAAAGAAGATAAAGACACATTGCAGCAGGTGGTTTTCACCCACATTGGGTTTCCACCTTATATCTAGTGTTCTTTGGTGTGACTGTCTGTTTTTCTTATTCCTATTCATTATTATATGGTACTGACATTCAAATTGATGGTCAACATCTGAAGAATAAATTAAATTATAAATCTAGAAGGAATATTGAAAAGAATTTGATAATACCGATTCACCCCCCCTCTCAGTATTATTTCCAACACCAGGGACTGCATTGTAGATACTATTGAACTTGGTACAATAATCTTGAACTGATTCATTAGGAGCTCTTCTAATGTTATCATATTCAGATAGTATTTGCAGAGGGTTTTTCTTTCTTTCTCATCTATCAATAAACAACCTATGAATAGTAGCTAAATCTGTAATATGATTAGCAGATAAACCCTTGAACCATTTCTTTACATCTCATGTCAATGTTTGGGCAAAGAACCTCATTTGGACATCAGACTCATCAATCTCATGCAATTCAAAATAGTAAGTCATTTTGTTCACATGTTGTTGGGCAGTATACTGACCAGTGGTGTAGAAATTCTCACTGTAGATTAATCTGATTATGCAATGTACTAAATAAAAATACTTAATCTACTTCTAAAATCAAACTTATGGAAGCTTAATCGATTTTGAGCAAGATCAAACAGAACACATATAACAGAGAAGAAGATTCAATCACACATGAAACATAGAAGAATACTCTGGGGAAAGCCTCATCTAAAAACCTCGCTATCAATATTATCATACAAGTGGAAATATCTCGGGATTACACAAAGCTTTAGCTCACAAGCTATCCATATCTCAGTACAATCCCTCACTGCTACTCATGGAAAGAATAGACAACACATATGCCTTCCTTCAGTCCTCCAAGCATCCTATTTCCTTGTGTAGTATCTCCTGGGTCCTCCAACTACCACCTGTGTGATTCTCACCTCACACACTGCTCTGACCTCTGTATTAAATGCGCAATCCTCAAGGGATGAATTCCTTCTGCATGCAAGAGATATCCTCATGGGAATATTCCTACAACTGATAGTACAATGTCCCTTCCTTTAATCTCAACTGGATCTCTGTATGAACTGACATGCATGAGTTATTTATGAGAGAATATTCAGTTATCTAGAGAACACTAGTTGTGTGCATGCATGCATTAACTGACTGAACTCACAGTCAGTTCCACAACCTATTTGGAACTAATCTAACTGGACTTAACTTAGTTAACTAAGCTAACTAATTACAACTCAAATACAACTCATCCTTATCTCCCTAATTTAGGGATAGCTTCCTCAATCAAAGGGATAACTGTTGCATGTCTTCACAAAGACTTCATGTTTGATTTTCACCAACTAATTAACTCAAGATGAATTAATTAATTATTTTTTCAAACAGTTGGTGAGACTAAATTCGAATTTTAATTCTCAATTTCAATTTAAGGACAAATTAAAATTGGAATATATCCTGAAATGCTATCTATAGCAATGCTATTTTTAGCATTTCTATTTTTATCATTTCTTATTGCTATTTTCAACACTCCCTCTCAACAAGAAAGGCATTCAACTCGAACCCGATCCTAAACCTTTGGAATGTTCTGCATGCAACACTTCTCTCAAGTGTTGTTGCTCTAGCAACTTCAGAAACAAAAAAATAACCAACCTAAATTAGAATGATGCCTCTATCATCAAAGTCTCTGACTGCTATTGTCTCTGTGCACTGAAACCTTTGCACCTCTATGCCCTTCAGTATATGACTGCTCTAGCCTCTATCACTTTGATCTCTGACTACTTAACTCACACCAATTCCTCTTGTTGCATCCGTGTTTTTGTTGGTCATATCTCCAAGCATGTATCTGCACTGCACCTCCTCTCAGCATGTTGCATTGTGTTGCTCACTGCTACACTACAACTCAGTTACTGAGAAGTAAGTAACAAATCTCCCAATTTACCTCCCTATTGGGATAGAAGCACACTCTAATGTTGAAGCTCCCTATGTCACTCCATTTGCATCTATCTCTACCCACTCAGCTAGTCTTGCGACTCCTCGTTGGGGCTCCTGTAGCAAGGTCTAATCAAAGAGTTTGGGTACCTAAAGGATCCTGTCCCTATTTCAGCCTTCATGAGATTATCACTTCACATTGCCCCACCTCACACCTAGAGGTATGGTTGCATGTGATCATTATGCCCACTTGGCTCGAAATTTCCCCTTACTAGAGGTATCTACATGAGTGGATGCCTCCACTCGGTCTCCTCTCAGCATCTCCAATTGTGGCTCCTCCACAATTGTCTGAGACTTCTTCTGGCACTACATGTTGAGAGGTAATGTACTCTCCCTCTCAACCACCAAGTCTTCAAAATTTTCCTTGCTCCTCAAGACTTTGCATGCATATTGAACCTCAAAAGCATACAGGTTCTTGACTCGTGAAATGGTCTGCTTCACCTGTCTCACGGTGATGTGTCTAAGGAAAACATTTCCCTTACTGAAGACAACATCATAGCCTCTATCCTCCAACATTGCAATCGATACCAAGTTCTTCTTCAGTCTAGGCACATACTTCACATATGTCAAGGTAATGAGAGCTCCATGCTCCCTCTGAAAAGAAACCATGCCTACTCCTAAAACAATACACTTTTCATCATTACCCATCTCTATGCAGATCTGGAGGTATTTCTCCTCCAAGGTACTGAACAAACACTTATCGCTGGTCATGTGGAATGAGGATCCACTATCAAGAAACCAACCACAACCCATCATCGATGAAACCATGCATGCGATGAGGGTAAAATCCAACTTGAATTGAGAGGCTAGGGCCTCACCTTTAGATCCTTCCGAGGATCCCTTCTTGGATTTATTTAATGGACAATTAGTTGTATAATGGCCCACCTCATGACAATTAAAGCATCTCATTCTAGATTTGTCAATCTTCTTCCCACCATGCGAAGAACTCGATTTGGAATGAGAATCATTCTCCTTCCCTTTCCTTTCCTTACTCGCTAAGGCCAGATTTTCTTCATCCTCCTTGGATGAAGAACCATCTTTGGTGCTCCTTCTGATCTCCTCCTGCATCAGATCCGACCACAGTCATTCCCAATCTGGTAGTTTCTCTCTTCCATTCATTGAGTCCTGGTAGTTATGCTAGCTCTTAGGAAGACCGAGGAGAGTAAGACTCACCATATCATCATCAGCTATCGTGATTCCTACACTTCCAAGATCATCTCTGCAGGTGGTGAGCTTGTTCAGATATGTAGAGATCATGTTGCCCTTTTTACACTTGATTTTCAGAAGCTTGTCCTTCAACTCCAGCTTCCTCTAGTCATTGTTGTTCTAATATAGATCCTTTTATGTCTTCCACATTGAAAATGGAGTCTCCTTCCCATGGAGACTTGAGACAATGTGGTCTTGAACTCCCTCTAGAAGAATCCTCCTCGCTCTCGCCACACATTTCTTCCATTCCGCCAATTCTTGGGCATTAGCTGCTGCTGGATTTGGGACTTCTTGATCAATGAAGTCCTTCAAACTATTGTCCTTTAATACCACTTCTATGTGGTCCTTCCAAGCTATGTAATTTTTGCTTCCATCCAGGGCATACTCGAGTCTCAAGCCATTGAACGTCATTGGTGAACTTTGAGATGTGATAAGAAATCGATTTTGTACCTACAATCA
Source organism: Pinus taeda (assembly GCA_000404065.3). Taxonomy (NCBI): domain Eukaryota; kingdom Viridiplantae; phylum Streptophyta; class Pinopsida; order Pinales; family Pinaceae; genus Pinus; species Pinus taeda. The sequence goes on along the minus strand of APFE031662884.1, from coordinate 140,303 downwards.
AGAACTTCAAAACTTTGAACTTCTCCCTTCTTTATATACTATTCTCTGCTTTGATCACCTTTTCTCTGATACCATGTCGAAATTATCATTGTAGATTAATCTGATTATGCAATGTACTAAAGCAAAATACTTAATCTACTTCTACAATAAAATTTGCGGAAGCTTAATCAATTTGGAGCCAGATAATACATAACACATCTAACACAGAAGAATACTCTAGGGAAAGCCTCATCTAAAAACCCCGTTATCTGTATTATCATACAAGTGGAAATATCTCAGGATTACACAAAGCTTTAGCTCACAAGCTATCCAGCTCTCAGTACAATCCTTCACTGCTACTCATGGACAGAATAGACAACACATATGCCTTCCTTCAGTCTTCCAAGCCTCCTATTCCCTTGCATAGTTTCTCTTGGGTCCTCCAGCTGCCACCTGTGTGATTCTCACCTCACACACTGCTCTGACCTCTGTAGAAAATGCACAATCCTCAAGGAATGAATTCCTTCTGCATGCAAGAGATAACCTCATGGGAATATTCCTACAACTGATAGTACAATGTCCCTTCCTTTAATCTCAACTGGGTCTCTGTCTAAACTGACATGTATGAATTATTTATGAGAGAATATTCAGTTTTCTGGAGAACACTAGTTGCATGCATGCATGCATTAACTGACTGAACTCACAATCAGTTCCACAACCTGTTTGGAACTAATCTAACTGGACTTAACTCAGCTAACTGAGCTAACTAATTACAACTCAAATACAACTCATCCTTATGTCCTTAATTTAGGGATAACTTCCTCAATCAAAGGGATAATTGTTGCATGTCTTCACAAAGACTTCATGTTTGATTTTCACCAACTAATTAACTCAAGATGAATTAATTAATTATTTTTTCAAACAGTTGGTGAGACTAAATTCGAATTTTAATTCAAGGACAAATTAAAATTGGAATATATCTTGAAATGCTATCTATAGCAATGTTATTTTTAGGTTTTCTATTTTTAGCAGTTCTTGTTGCTATTTTCGACAAGTAGCATCAAATAAAAATATTTTTCTTTGGTAATCTTGGGGCATGGGATGTAATTGGGCTGGTAAAACCAAAGGTGCATATCTCTCTACCATGGCTGAGGTTTTGGTTTGACTAGGGGGCAAAGTCGTGGTGCTTGAAGAAGGACTTCAGATGGTTTGAGATGAACTAGATGAACTTGAGATGTTTGGTTGGAGAGGAAGCTGAGGTATAAATGGTTTAGGGGAATGAACTGTGGTGGATATAATAGGTGATGTGGTAGTAAATGAAGGTGTATTTACAGTTTTTGAAGATTCTGCAGAAATTTCAGAGGCAGCAACAATGAGGGAAGCTAATTCAAGTGATTGTTGAAGATAGGCATCATCTATATGGCTTATCAAGGTTGAGGTTAAGGCTTCTAGTTTATCAAAATTATTCAAAACAAGTTGACCTAAATCTGGATGTATATGCACCTTTTTTTACTCAACGAATTGAATAAAATTAGGCTCTAATACATTTTCATGATTTGAATTTTCTGATTTAGTTCTAAACAATGAAAGCTCAAATGACAGATCAAACTGACTATCCTCTAAACTTGATAATTCTTTGAGGATTGAATTTGCTTTAACTAACTGGCTACTACTTGCTTGAGTTTCTATCTTTTTTTTGTTTTCTTAAAATTCTGTCAGGGTCATCAACTATTGTAGAAGGGTTTGGATCTAGATTTTCCCTACTACAGTGAGTCTTTTTGGGAGCCAGAATTTTGATTTTTTAATTGTTTTTTGAAACTTTTTAACAACTCCAAAATGACCTTAAGGTGCAAAAGATGAATTTTAAGGTTTCCTTAAAGTTTTATTAAACTGAGGATCAATTCCCTAGTATGGTCGCCAATATGTTATCGCTCTAAAATTTCTCTTGAGTTGTTAGGAAAGAATTGATAGAGGTAACCACAAACCTACTTTAGAGATTAGGATATAACCTTCCTAATGCTCAGAGAGGGCTCTCTCTTTATGATTTAACTTTGTTTAGTTAATTGATTTTATGCTAGTTATAATTGTGCTTGGGTTTTGATTTTGATTTGGTGGTGGGATTACTTACTTAGATGGATAGAGGGATGTCTTTTACCATTGGGCTATGGGGTCAAATGTCAAGCAAACGGGACTGGATCAAGTTCTAAATATAGTGTCTATAGGGAAAGGTAGTTGAGTTATTGCAGATCTTAAGGCTGGATGGTGAAGTGGTTTTCAATCAGATCAAAGGAGAAATTAAGGGCTCCTTAAACCGGATTATGAAAGAAGTGAAAGAGGTAAACCGAGATGGGAGAGCACTTAAGGATTCTCTTATCCGATTATCAGAACAAAACATAGAAATGATTAACTGTTCAAGAGAAAGTGTATTTAAACTAAATATGAAATAAATTTCTTGTTAATTCATTCACTTTAGATGACATGTAAGTTTGTGAGATACATAAGAAATAACAATTTTGACAAAGAAAATGCTTCATTGTAATAGCTCAACACATGAATATTGTAATGCAATCTCTTTATTACTCAATCTAGTGTGCTGACTTGAACAAAATTGGCACAATAATCCTCAGGTTTCTAATCAATACAACTACACAAATGTATAGTAATCCACCCTCAATACTTAGAATTTATGAAGTATTTATACAAAAATAGTTTACAAAATATCTCAAAGTCTCTTGGGAATTAATCTAGGAGAAAGAAATATCTTCATGCAAGAAGATAGAGAAAAATGTTTAACTGTTGTATGTTGTCCCTGTTTTTTTGGTTGTGAGGTCTTTATGCTCTGATATTTTGTTTTTTATTCTCTGCCTTGTTGTTGGTCTTCACTCTGACTGTTCTCTTTATTTTTTCCCTTTCTTAACTGGTACACTTTAACCTGATACTCTTTCATCTAGTTGATCTGTCATTTTCCTTTTACTGTGTTGTTTTCACCTTTACTGTGCATTTTTACATGTGGACTGTACATTTTATAGTAAGCCATTTAACTTCTCCCATGTGTCTATAGTTGGTAATTGAATATTTACCATCTTCCTGTAGATTCCGTCTACTTTTGTATACTTGGAAAAAGTGGATTTATTTACAAAAAGGTGTTTTACCTCATGCTGGAGGTAAAAAATGTTCTCAAATGTATGATATAATACCTTTCCAGTAGGCATCCTCTTCATGGAAGAATCACTTGCCTGATCCTTACAACCTCTCTTATTCTCCTGTTGTAGTCTTCTTGTGGCATCAACTTGTCATTTATCACCAAGGGATTTGGCAGACCTTTCTACCTCAAAATATCAAATTTTACCCTGAACCTATCTATAGCCAGCTGCATGGTTTGGCATTTGTCCTCAAGGTTTAACATCAAATTCCTCTTGGTGAGGATCTTTTTTACTTCTAGTATGGTACTATTCCTATCAGGTGTATCTAGCTCATGCAATTCATATTCGCTTTTAGAGTTCAGGGAATGGATGATTCTTATGGCTTCTTCTGGCATGTCTCCTGGTTCAACCTTAACTCTCTCAATGGCTTTTGTAGCCTCTTTAACTAATTCATTATGTTCAAAGATGACTTGAATGGATGGCCAAATATCATTGATAGAGTCAATGATGTTGCTCCATATTTGTTCCTTAGCTTGTCCAAGTGGCTCCTTTAATGTTATCTCTTTCTCTAAGCTCTGTATCCTCTCATTCATCCTAGTTGACTTATGTACTTCTTCTTTGCGCATAGTATGTGCAAGCTTGTTATCATTCTCTAGACTGGTTATCTTTTCCTTAAGTTTGTTTACCTTTGTGGTTTGAATGGACATGTTTTCCATTGCCGTCACCAATTTACTTGCCTCGTCACTTGGTTGGGATGCTGCCGGTGTCAAACCTGTTACTGATGTAGATGTTGTGGGAGCTGGTAGTGATGTAGCCAGTGGAGCTGTAGGAGCCAATGAAGCTGCGAAGGTGGATGGTACTATTGTGGTTACAGTTGGAATGACAGTGGCAAGGGCAGTCTCAAGGCTGGCTTGTTTCAGCTGTATCAAGTTGTCCAACTCCTTCTCCATCTCTTTTAATTGGTCATTTAGTTGGAGAACAATGTCCATCATTTCCTCCTGATGAGTTCCAAGAACTCTTTTGTCTATGGGTGCTCTGAATGAGGTAGTTTCAGTTGTTTTTTGAGAGCAACAATGTCCTCATTCTTTTTCTTTATCAACTTCTCAACATCCTTAATATCATTGGGAACATGTCCAAGCTCAATCACCAAGTCTTCCAATGACTTGATTCTATTATCTTTGGCTGTGAGGAGGCACTTTCCAGCTTGTATTGTGTTGTGATATTATCTAATGAACTTTGAATTTTGTGTGCAGTCATATATTTACCTGTCAAGGTGGAATATATCATCTCACCTACCTGCTTGTGGAACTCAATTTGGTCAATGGGATGAACACCCCTGGCCAAAACCTCATAATATTTTTTCCTATAGTCTGTTGATGATTTTGGTTGCTGGATTGTAGGATGCATGAATGACATCTGCACTTTTCCTATTTTGATGTCAAAGGCTGACATCTACCTGTTTTGATTTGCAGGTGTCTACTTGAAGTATTGGGCATAAGTCTCAGCCTTCAATTTCTCATTCTATTAGGTCCCTATACTACTAGTGTAAACCCTTATTATTATTCGTACAACCTCCTCATTATATTGTTGTACTCATGTAGTCCCAATATTGTTATTATTGTGCCCCATAGAAGCCCACTATTGTTATTATTGTGCCCTTACATTATTATTGTTATGTTGGCTTTGATTATATTATGACCCCTTAGACTCCTATATATAGAAAGGAGGCATTGTCATTTGTATCATCTAAGGATTGTTCATTTTTGTAATGAAAAGGAGGTTTCCCCCTCGAAGAGGCTTATTTCTAAGGCTTTGATCTATCTTTTCTATGTTTTTGTGAGGTGGTTTCATAACATTTGGTATCAGAGCTTTGGATTCTAGGGTTTTGCTGCTCCAAATAGGTCATCATGGAAGTTTCGCTATAACTCTTTCACTACAAAGTTTCAAAAGCTAAAGAAAAAAATTCATTTGAGAAGAGATCGATATGAACCTCAGCTTTAAATTGCAGATCCTCTCCTACTATATTTGCAGAGATATAATTTGAGGAAGTTAGGGTTTTTGTAGACCCCCAAATTACATTCCAAACAGGTCCACTTGGGAAAATCGTCATAACTTTCTCTCTGAGTATCAGATTGAATTTTCATAAAAAGTTACAGAAAGAGGACGAACTGTAGTGTTTTTGGTACCTTTTTCAAAACCTAAGGTTGAAACAGTGATGCGCGACACATCGTACAATTTTTCTCTATTGAACAAGTCTATAAGCAGGTCACCGTGGGATATTTGGCATAACTCTTCCTTAGAGAATCCAATGTTGATCAGACTTGTGGGGTTAGAAAGAGGACTCAGAGGGATATTATAGACCAAAATTTTAGAACTTAAAGATCTAAAAGTACAAAATTACGGTCGTTTCAAAATTGAGTTCCTAAAATCAAGAAAAAGCGAGATGAGGAAGTTTAATGGCAAGGATCTGGTAAACTAGATACTACAGATGGAGAAATATTTTGATCTACATGGTGTACCACTGTTACAAAAGGTGTGTATTGCATCTAATTATTTAGAACTTAATTAATTTTATGGTATAAAGGGCTTTGTTCTCGTAAACCACTTGTTACATGGTCAATTTTCACAGAGGAAATAATAGCACATTATGAGGATACAAAGAGAAACACCTTCTTTAGCCAATTGATAAATGTCAAACAAAAGGGCTTAATGGCAGAGCACATTGAGGACTTTCAAAAATTGAATATAAGGGTAAATGATATTCTAGAGAAGCAAAAAATAAATAGTTTTATCTATGCCATGAAAGCTGATATCGATGGTATGAAAGCATATTGGAAGAAAGGCATGGAATATTTCAAGAAAGACATGGAAGGTTTGAAGGAAGGTGGGACAAATATGCTACGAGAAAGGCCTCCTAATGAAGAAAAGGATCGAGAAACATCAAAAGAAGAGGATATACACTGGGAACCAACCCTAGAGAAAGAACAAATGAATCCGACCATATCTTGAAATGCAATGGCAGGAATTACCACTCTTAAAACTCTCAACGTAGAAAGACATATCAAGAAGAAAAAGGTTCAAGAAGTGAAAGATCACATCGAGAAAGAAGAAATGAATCCAACCATATCCTGTAATTCATTGGTTGGAATTACCACTCCTAAAACTATCAAGATAGAATGACATATCAAGAAGAAAAATGTTCAAGAAGTGAAAGATTACATCGAGCATTAAGAAATGAATCCGACCATATCTTTTGATGCATTGGAAGAAATTACCACTCCTCAAACTCTCAATATAGAAGGACATATCATGAAGAAAAATATTCAAGCAGTGAAATATCACATCGAGCATTAACAACAAGTTCTCCAACTTTTAAAGGATAATGCCACTCTGGTGTAGAATCAAATGAAACAACAGGAAGACCAACATTGCAGTGAAAGAAGTTTTGATGTAGGTTATTGGGTATTTTTACGACTACATCTCAAGCAAGCTATTTATGAGAAGGAAATGTTGGCAATACTACATGAACTTAAGAAATGGCGACCACTTAAGAAATGGTAACCTTACCTAATGGGAAGACACTTCAAGGTAAAAATGGATCATGATAGTTTTAAATACTTTTTAGAACAAATATTATCTTTAGAAGAACATAAAAAATGGGTCACAAATATGTTGGGTTATGACTTTGAAATCATCTACAAAAAAGGGAAGAAAAATGTTGTTGCAGATGCACTCTCAAGAAAGGATAAGGATATGGAAGCATTGTTTTGTGCTATTTCTATTATCCAACCAGATTGGATAAATGAAGGAAGGGATGAATAGAAGAAGGACGAAGAAGTCTGGCCACTCATTCAAAAGTTGCAAAAGATCCCAGTTCAAACAATATTGCCAGAACTTGACAAGGAAAGAAAAATCATATTGGAACCTAGAGCAATCATAGAAACAAGAACCTGATAGTTACGAAATCAATCAATTTCAGAGTATCTCATCAAAGGGAAGAACTTACCTGCTGAATATTTGACATGGGAGGACAAGAATTTTATACAAAAGCATCAATAACTACTCAAGCGTTGAGGACAACACTTTTGAAAGGAGAGGGGCATGTTAGGTCCCTATACTACTAGTGTAAACCCTTATTATTATTAGTACAACCTCCTCATTATATTGTTGTACCCATGTAGTCCCCATATTTTTATTATTGTGCCCCATACAAGCCCACTATTGTTATTATTGTGCCCTTAGATTATTATTTTTATGTCAGCTCTGATTATATTATGACCCCTTAGACTCCTATATATAAAAAGGAGGTATTGTCATTTGTATCATCTAAGAATTGTTCATTTGTGTAATGCAAAGGAGGTTGCCCCCTCGAAGAGGCTTATTTCTAAGGCATTGATCTATGTTTTCTATCTTTTTGTGAGCTAGTTTCATAACACATTCCTCAACTTAATTTCCTTGTATCTATCCTTGATGTCTTTCTCTTTATCCACAGGCCTGGTGAATGAAGAGACTCCATGTTGAGATGTCTCTCAATAAGTTGAGTGTTTGATGTTGAGGGCTGATGTGTTTCTCTTGAAGTTGTTGTGCCTTTTCTCCTTTCCACCATTGTATCAGTGTTAGTGATTTCCATTGAGTCAATGGTGTGATCCTGTTCAGTTATAGGATTAAGCTTGAGCCTCTTCAAGCATTTGATCTCAAACTATTCATCTATGGTTTCCATGGCTGAACTAGAACCTTCTTCCCCGGTTCTCTTTATATTTTTGTCTTCATTTTCTGGAGTTTGTAAAAGAGGAGGATTGTTCATTTGTTCTCCTAGTTCTGGAACCTGCGGGAAGGAACTTGGATCAATCTATTTTTCTACATAAATTAATGTATTATCTACATCAACTACAGTATTTTCCATGTCTATCAAAGTGTTTTCCAACCATTTATACTGGTTGGAAAATCTCTCAATGTCTAGCTTGGGATGATGTATGAAAGGACCCAATTTGACCTTGAGCCTTAACTTATTTATGACTCCATGAGGGTCATATTGCCACATAAAACTGTTCTTGAATTTCATATGTTGTAGAATCTTATCTACCTCTGATCTGGCTTCCCTATTATTACAAATAAAGGGGCCCAATTGGTTTTCATTTTGAATTGAGTTTTCTTCTTGGCTGCCAGGAAGCTAACCTCATCAGAGTTTATTATCTACCTAAAGTACTCTAATGCAAATAACCTCATGGGGAGGTATTTGGGAAGTTTGTAGGGAGCCAGTTGGCATCCATATATACTTATCTCCATGTGGTGCTAGTATAAATACTAGTCTCCCACTTTTTTGTTCTTTTCCAACTGTAAAACCCTTTTGATTTCCTGACTAATTATGGGTTGATGGCTACTGGTTAGCATATTCATAACTAGATGGACAAATGAATCAATGAAGTCTTTGTAGGAAAAAACAGTGGAGTATTCTTGGATCACTAGCGTCCACTAGATGACTGATCTTGGATTTCCTTTGGTGTCCTAATTTTGAATGTTAATTGGCAACTTGTCTAACTGATAGTAGAGGAACATATGAAACAAAACTGAAGAGTGCTTGAAAACTCTCTCATTTGGTAGTCTAATGAATTGTTCATGCATTATGTCTATTATGAACTGAACATAGTTATACATTATAGAAGGAGGCTTGCCTGGGAAAAAGAGAAAAAGGAAATCCAAGACAACCTCATCGATATGCTCATCTGTGGTGTATACTAAAATGCAAGAGAGCATGGCAATAATCTATCTACCTCTTTCAGAAAAAATGGTGCCAGGATAAGGGGGACTATCTATTGGAATGTGAGACTCTTTAATGATGAAATTTTGAATAATCTGAGCCTTCTTGGGTATGTCTAACTTGGTATAGAGGTCAAGTAAGCCCTCAATAGAAAGTGGGGCCTCATTTTGGCTTGGCTGGATTTGCAGCATTTGATTAATGGATTCTGTTGTAATGGTGAACCGAACTTGCTGGTCAAGGGTGACAATGGCTCTTTGACTAGGAATGTAGTAAGCTTGGTAGAATTGAATGATTTTTGGAAATGAGTGTACTTCTGGGAACAAATACTTGGGCAAATTATACTCCCAAAGGTGAATTTCATCATTCTGGTTCAAAAAATTGTCTTTACTCCAGCAGTAGAGTTTCAGTAGGTAGGCAGGGGAAGTTGTATCCTTTATTTAGAAGTCTTTATCTGCTAATGCAAGGTGGTCGATATCCAAGTGACGGGTTTGCAAAGGTCTTACGTCCAAAGAGGTTTGGGAAGCCATAATTAGGTTTTACTGAATTGAATTATGCTTTCAATGGTTTCAGGAGTGAGGTTTAGAAGCTCTAAAATAGTGGGAGGGTAATTACAGTCTGTAAAAGGGTTTGGGATGTATAAATAAGTTTCTTTTCAATTTCAGGAAGGTTTCTTAATTAATTCAATTAATTAACCACTTAATTACAACTATTCATTTTCAAATTCAAGGGTTTCTTTGGTTTTTTCCAAGAATATCTAGAAATTGGCAATTTGACGTGTAGAGGTGTTATGTGGTAGCTGCATAGGGTGTTGAGGCTTCAACTGTTAATTGGCTGCTTCACTTGGGTATTTGTAGCATCTTCAAGTGGAAAAAGGTGGTCAATTTGGTCGCACAAAGGTTCAGGGTGTCGCAAACGGCTTAGTAGTGGTTTACAGTGAAAATGGAAGAAAAGAGCGAATTGGGGCTTTTTCAGCCTTTTAACTGATAACGGTCACATTTTCGCATGGAAATTATTAAATGAACAGTGGGTCATTTTTAGTTTAGGTAGGCACGTGTTTTTGTGCGCCATTGCACCACTTTTGGATGGCGGGCGGTATTTTTCATGAGCATGCGATGTAACGTGGTGTTGCCATGTAGCCTAAGAGCGTTCAGCCAAAACTACGAATCTCGCATGCTCTCGGGCCATTAACAGTTGGAAAATGAATCCGCGCGATATGGTTGTACACCTTTGGATCTGGGGGCAGGAGATCGAATGGATATCGCGTAATTGAGTTGCACAGATGGAATGGGGAAAGTGATTTGGTGGGGCCCGGGATTTAATTACAGATAATGGTAATTAATTAGCACATAATGTTGGGATTTTCAATTTAAACAAATGGTTAATTAAGGTGGGACCATGGGTTATATGGCAGGGTTTTCTTTAACTACACCAAGGGTTGGTGGGTCAAAAGGGTATCAGGGAAATATGAAGTGGGGATGTTAATTACATAATGCAGGACTTTAGGAAAAACTTAGGATAAAGGGTTTTGTGGGTTTTTAAGGGGAAAAGGGAAATCAATAAGGGGGGAAAGTAATATTTCTAATGGGGAATGGGTTTCACACTAGGGAAAAGGGTTTTTAGGAAGGGGGTAGGGAAAGGTATTTATAAGTAATGAAGGGATAATGGGAAAATTAGCAAATAAGTATGTGGGGGTGTAGTGAAATGAGGGGAAATTAGTAAACAAACTTGGTGAACATCCTTTGCTTTTCCCAAATCCTTCTGCACATGAAAAATAGGATAAAGCATGATAAATGTGCTTTTGACTTAGCAACCTTCTGCATTTGCAACATTTCTTCTACCTACACTTTATTTACCCTAACATTTTCTCTTCATTTATTGGGTGCATTTGAGCTTGTTGACCCTTTATTTCTTTTTCTTTTGACAAGAAAACTATCTAATTCTAACCTTATAACTTCTTATGGCTCAGATTAAACTAATAAGCTCATTTTTATTCTCTACCTAGCTACTGATCTGCCAAGGTTCAACAGTTTGGCTAGATCTTTATTCTCTATCTATCAACATGAAATTTAAAGCATGAATGAGTCAAGATTAAGCTATTTGACCATCATGGAGTGTGGCTTTTTTGACAAGTTGCACACAATCTTATTTTGCATAGTAAAGTAAAAAGTAGTGGCATTTGAATTTGCACACTTTCATGATCTATTTTATTTCTTTTTGGGGTTCATATTTTTCACTTTTCTAATCTTTTTTATTGCTTTTTTCCTTTGATTATTCTTTTAGGACATACCCTCTTTAAATTTTTAAATTTTTAATATGGAAAACATTTTGCAGAAAGCAAAAGTATGTACAATATTACAAGACTAACCATAGTCAATTCAAAATTATGAATCCTATTATTATAGGACCCTAACAGTGGGATTTATATGTTCGGTATTTTTCAATACCTGAAAAATCATTTTAAAATAATAATAAAAATACTAATTTTGTGGGTGGTCATTACATCGGTGAGTTTTCTAACACTGACATTGACATAGTGCTCTAAGCAGGTCCTTCATGTAAGCAACAGGGGGGGATGTTTCACCGTTGAGTGTTATGCCATTGACATTAACATGGACACTATGAAAAGGACTAACGTTGATACATTGTGTGGAGGTGTGGAGGAATATTTGATACATTGATACAAATATTCCTCCACACCTCCACATTTAGCACAATGTATCAATGTTTTTTTATGATCCCTCTAATATCCATCGTTGGAACCAAAAACTTGTGTATATATGTGCAACGATGTATGAAGACTGGAATCATATATTGTTAAATTCTTACCACTTCCTTCTATTGTTACGTGACAAGATGATTGAATCTAGAGAAGGCATGAAAGCTAATCTTGGTGCTCTGCTCTTGATATTCAGTGATCGATACAAAGAAAAATAACTCACCATTCACATACAAACAATTTCATTTCTACTCTATAAAGTTCCCTTTTCCTTTCCTTCCTTCTTCATGAATGTTCCTTTTTCCAAAAGGTGGATTGGTGTTTCATCATCATTAGTCTTGAGCGTGAGTGGCCTTTTATCAATTATTCAGATATTTTGGTTATGTGGAGCTCCACACCTCCGCACTTATTTTGTATCGACCCAATGTTCGCTTCCATCCTCTGTTAATCACCATGAATATAATTATTGTTATACACAGACCCCTACTCTAGAAAGGTCCCTTTCCCGATCCTTCATTCTTCATGGATGTTCCTTTTTCCAAAAGGTGGATTGGTGCTTCATCATCATCATTCTGGAGTGTCAATGGCCTTTTATCTATTGTTCAGATATTTTTTGGTTATGTGGAACTCCTCAACTCCGCACTTATTTTGTATCAACCCATTGTTCTCTTCCATCCTCTGTTAATCACCAGGAATATAATTATCATTATACATAGACCCATGTTCATTTTATTTCTGGAGTGAATTCATTTCTAGGTGTAGTGTATGATTTTCAATGTATGGTAGGTAGAGTAGCTCTTTTGTTAGTAGGTCCTAGTCATCTTTGTGAGCTCTTTTTGTAGTAATTTGTGGAGTAATATGGCTATAAGGTGTGTGCATCTATATTTTCTTCCCTTGTTTTCCATTATTGGCCATACTCTCCCACTGATTGGCCTAGGCTTTCCTCGTGCTAAGGAAGGGCCCTAGGGATTTAACTTCTACTCTTATTTCTCTATCTCTATTCTAGCTTGGACATAACACAAAGTGAGGCATCTATGAGCACATGTAGATCTCCAACAAGGCCATTTAACACTACAACTCATGGATTAAGATTTTCATGCCTAGATCGATGGACGTTGATGTATGCACACATTAGGTTAATGTGCTTTGTTCCTAGCAAATATCCTGTGAAACATGTTTCAAGTTTCAGGTTTTAGGATATACGGACATCATATGCCTAGCTTTGATGCAAGTTATTTAGACTCAGGTCACTTGGAAGATTTTACTTATACTTTTAATGCCTAGATATAGGTTTGGCTTATATGCTGATAGAATATTCCAATGCATATATCAATATCCATTGTGCCTACAATTTAATAAACTATTGTTCGTCGTGCTTAATAAAAAGGTGTGTGCTTTAGCACTATAAATATTTTATATTACTCATCAATCTTGGTGAGGGGCTTGTGCTCATGATAGAACTCTACCTCTTACATGTTTGTTCACCTTGTTTATAGGCCTTGTCTCCCCGGTCATCCTCAATGTCAAAAAAATTATTGTGCTTTCAACTTCTAGACATAATATTTTGTAGAAGTCGAGTTGGCCCTCATTTTTATTGGGATGTTGGTGTAAACAATTTTACAATTACTAAATTTATTTTTTAAAGTTGGTAAATATCCTTTTCTTATCAATTATTGGTTAACTTTACATGTCCTAATAATGCATTCTTAAATGAAAAAAATATAAGCCAATCTTTTTAAAATATAAAAAGTGCTTTATTTTTCACAATACGGTGTAAGTGAATATTTAGAGATATGACCATGAGGGTCATGTGGCTTTATGTAAATATTATGAGTAAAAGTATGCATGCATTTAGATGTGAGACGGAATGATTAAAGTAGTAGTTTAAGATAAACAAGGCCAATAAGCAATGCAATGGTTATGTTTAACAATGTAAACTATCAAACAATAATTGTACCGAGTACACATTTTTTGAGGTAGCAAAAATCATCCGATTTTGAAAAGTGTTGATTCATAATACACCTTTTTCTTGTTCGAGCATATTTTCGACACTTTAAATTTTCTTATGTATCAAGTAAGAACATTTTTTTTAATGTTAGTGATTTTCATGCTAATTTTGAAAAGTGTTGATGCAACATCAACCCCCTTTTTTAGAGGGTTTATGTTTGACACTTTAAACTTTCTAATATATCAAGTATGGATAATTATTTTTAAAGTTTTACAAATTTTTAAATAGTTTCCTTCTTCTTCTTCTTCTTCTTCTTCTTCCTTGAGATATTTATTTTTAAGTGTTTTTCAGGTTTGTATTTTTTTGTTTTTCTTTTCAACTTTTTTTGTAATGAAATCTTCGTTTTTTTGCACAGTGAAAAAAAAGGGTCAATATTTTAAACTTATTATTTTCTATATATTTTTGTATCATTAATTAATATTTCAATGCACATCAAACAACTGTCACTAAGAAATAAATAATTTTAAACATTTGACAAAAAGATACACATTTTAAATATAGATATAACAAAAAATTACACATTTTGAGACTTTTTTGCTAAAAATGACATGCCAAATAAATAAATGATTTTTATGGGAAATTTTAACAAAAAAAGTTTTAAAAAGCAATTTGTATGAATTATTTGTCAAAAAATAATAATAATCACAGTTTCTTTTTCAAAAAATAATGATTCATTAAAAAATTAAAGTGAAAATCAGATAACAAAAATATTAAACATATAACAACAATAATTGAATACTAATTCTTCTCATAAAATGTCAAAGTCAAAACATTACAAGTATAACTAATGAATAGTTCTCAAAATTGAGCCTGATTTTTAAGCATAACTTAAATGTAATCAATAATATCATATAATCCATGCTCATCATCTTCTCGAGTTTCATTATTGTCTTGTTCCATAATATTTGTGCTTTAGTTTGGTCATTTTCCTCTTCTAATGGATCTTTGATGTCTGCAAATTGCCCAAAGTATCCCTTTCCATCATTCCATCTAATGGTGGTTGAGGTTATTTTTCATTCTTTGCCACACGTGATTCATTAAAATCCCCTTTTGTTAAACCAACTGTGTGCCTTGCATCTAGAAGAAATTGAATATCATTAATTCTTTGCTAAATAAAATTGCATTATAGTGAGTCTTTTTCAATGGAAATGCAATTTACTCCTTTTTATAGGAAAAATGCTAGTGTTGTACCTAATCATCAAGTACAAAAGAAATAATTAAGTAAATTAGTATAAACACATAAAAATTTAAAAAAGAAATATTGAAATTCGATTTTATATAATAAAACTTACTTGAATCTGATAATAAATCCAAAACCCAATCACCTTCATTTTAACATAAATCTATAAGATAGTTAACCAATGTTTGTGGTTTTTGATAAATGTTAACTATCTCTCCTTTTGCATCTTTATCTTCATATGCTAGTTTTTTTACAACAACATCATGAACCAGTACTTGGCTATGGCTCTTTCCATCTACCAGATTCAGAAGAATGGGTTTATAACTACCATGTTTTGTCCAACATTCAACATGAATGAACTCACAATCACTTATAATTAGTTGATCTCCACAACCAATAAGATTTGTCTTTTTCTTGTAACATGAAATAGTAAAATTTCAATTAACATGTAGATAAATAAATAAAAATTAACATTAATCAAACATACAATTTCAATGTCTTACCATGTAAAATGCATCCCTGAGTTTGTTTCTACCTTGAAGCTTGATAACAACACTGCAAATTGTGTGTATGAATGGAATGTTACAATATCCAAAATGATGATGTTATGACTTGTTGAAATCCATTAATCAATTTACTAAAATATTGATAACTATAAGGCTCACTATGGAGGGCAAGAGGAGTAGGAGAAACTAGGTTCTCTGAGCAGAAGCAGCTAGGGTTTGACACAGATGGATTTTAGAGGGGGAGGGAGTGGGGCTCCCTCCTATAAAAACGTGGTAATGGATAAAGGTAAGGGGATAAATATGGGATTTGGGGTACATGCAAAGGGTATGACAGAGAATGTCCAAGGGTTTACAGAATTAGGTGAAAAAGGGCATAGAATAAGTGAAGATAGGGACCCAATAGGGAAGCAAATGGACTAGTAGCAACATTAGAAGTCAAAAGGCTCCAGAGGGCCATGTAAGCCAAAAACATCTATGATCCCATTGGTATTGGTCATCGATCCCGAGACCTATGCCTTCAAAGAATGTATGAGGTCATATCCTATCATATGCAAGTTCATGGCTCCCTAACCCACAAAAAAAGATTTATGTGATTGGATTAAACATCACTAGAAACCGTGGGGAGAAATTGATCTACATCTAGGGTCAAAAGGCTTTTTAACGGTGGTATTTTCCAATATGGAAGATAGAGACAAAATATTTGATGGGGGTCCTTACTTTTTCCCTCTACTGGTTTACACATGAGACCATGGATGGATTATTTTACCCTAGAGAAGGAAACATTTACATGTGTTCCAGTCTAGATCAGATTGTATTCCCTTCGCCTGTACTATTGGCTCCCTACAACTTTAAATCAAATAGGAGATTCTCTTGGAAAATTCATTAAAATATTAGAAGGAACATTACAAAGTACATACAGATCATATGCAAAAATTTATGTTGAAATGGATGTCTCTGCAGCTCTGCCTAAAGTTGTTAAATTAGAGATCCATGACAAATTTTGGTAACAACCGATGGACTATGAACAAATCCCTTTCAGATGCAGATGCTGCCATGAACATGGTCACCTAATAAGGGAATTTCCCTTAAGAAAAATGGAGGAACATACCAAAGAGAAAAAATGAAAGTATGTAAAAGGTTTTGTCAGACCCACTCCATAGGGCAGACCTAATAGAAGGCAACAACAATGAAATTTGGGACGAAAAGCCTAGAAAAATAGCTTCCAAGTCCTAACCAATGAAACCTAGAGGGATAATTCAGGGAAGAAGAGGATAGTGAGGACAAAGGAGAAGGCAAAGAGGAATAAATGGTGTAGTAGAAAGAGGATTGTGAACAACAAGGAGATATCCTAGATCTATAAAAATATTCTAAGGGGGATGCGGAAATGACCCCAAGCAAAGTAGGAACAGAAGATCCAAAACTGCAAGAGATAATCAAGTGGGAAGGAATCGACCTCCAAGATATGGTGGAACAGGTGAGGAAAAAGGGGATAGAGGCAACTAACACGGATCAAATGGATAGAATCCAATATCTATACCTAATGAGAGAAGAGAAAATATTACAGGGGAAAAAAAGACCGCATCTAAAAAAAAACAATGGGATCTCTGAAACGATCCGAGCTAGGAGTTAAAATGACGGGCTCTCAAATAGTTTTGGCACCATGACAGAGGCAACAAAAAATATGGAGGAAGTCGAATAGTGTCGCCCTCAAGGAGTTGGGATCTATGTTAAAAAATTCAGGTAAGATGAGCATGTTGGGCTCCTCCTCCTTAAACCGTAATTAGATCATGAAAGTTTTATCATGGAAAATAAGGGGCATTAGTAGCCTTAGGAAACAATGGTTGTTAAATAAAATATTCGAATGGAACAACCATATATCATTTTTTAGAAGAGTCAAAGTGTTCAATAAAGAAAATGAAGGAGTTAAGTGGGAGATTAGGGAGAAGGTATGACATAGTGGAGGTGGAAATGCAAGGCTTGGCAAGGGGATTGGCCATGTGTTGGTGTTATTTTTAGGTATGTTCTATGCTAGAGCAATTTATTTCAATTTATTTTCCACATTAGCAATCACATCAGCATAAAGTAAACTGCAGATAGAACATAAATATAAATCATAGAAGACAAGCCAAGACAAGAGGACACAAGATGTGGCGCTAGCTAGGGACAAACCCCACAATGTGGGGAAACCCTTGATCAATTCTTCTTTTATGTTCTTCAAAGTTCAGAAAAGAAAGTGAGAGAGATAGTACATTTACAATAGAAGTCAATCACTTTGACTTTTGATATCAGCATGAGATCATTTGAATACATATTACTTCAATTGGTTCTCTAAGGTGACTCGTTCACCTATCATAGTGTTGCATCTCATCTATTTTCTGCACATTACCATGAGACACCTTGATGTACTTTCACATGTGTTGAACCTTGATGACTGAGCTACTCTCATCTTCATGCTGCTCATCATGTTGCATCTTCTATGGTCTTATTCATCATCAAGTTGCCCATGCTCATGATCTCATTCATCATTATGCTGCCCATGCTCATATCATCATGCATCATTATGTTGCCCATGCTCATATCATCATGATGCTTATTATGTTGCCCATGATCTCATACATCATGTTGCCCATACTCATATCATCATGCATCATTATGATTCCCATGCTCATATCATCATGTTGCTGATTATTTTTCCCATGATCTCATACATCATGCTACCTTCCTTGGGAGATAGATGCTCCGGCTATCTCGGCAGTTCCCGGTAGTTCCGGCTTTTCCGACAGTTCCGGCTTTTTAGGCAGTTCCAACAGTTCTAGCATTTCCAACTTTTCTGAATTTTCTGGCTTTTCTGACTTTTCTGGCTTTTCTGACTTTTCTGGCTTTTCTGACTTTTCTGGCTTTTCTAGTAGTTCCCGCTTTTCCAGATTCTCTGGCTTTTTCGGTACTTCTATCTTTTTCGGCTTCTCAGCTTTTCCGACTTTTCTAGCAGTTCCAACTTTTCCATATTTTCCAACTTTTCCGGCTATTCCGACTTTTCCGAGAGTTCTGATAGTTTCGACATTTCTGGCTTTTCCAGCCTTTCTAGCTTTTCTGGCTTTTCCAATATTTCCAGCTTTTCTGGTGTTTCCGAATTTTCCAACAGTTCCAGCTTTTCCGGATTTTCCAACAATTCTCGCTTTTCCAGCTTTTCTGGCTTTTCCTTAGGACCTCTCCTCCTACTAAAACCCAAAGACAAGTAGAGAGAGGAAGAGATCCAAGTGTGTGTAGAAATGACTTGAAGTCCTCTTCTATTTATACTAAAATGTAGAGGTTGAATAGACATGATTGTTGGGCTTCTGAGCCTACATAAGTTGTTAGCCGACTTAACAATTTGTCCATAACATAAATAAATTCTTAACTTCATAAATACTTATCAGAATTGGATGATATTTAGATCAATCCTACACCTCTCAATGAGAGAGATCTAATAAAAATATCAGTTGCCATAAATAATATGACCCACATGGAGTTTGGCCCTAGTTGCCAATTTTAACACTCCCTCTCAACTAGGGAGAAATCCATCCATTGATCCATATGTTCAACTGTACTATCTTCCCCATCAGTGCCCTACACTACTCTTCTTAGCTCTGCTAGCTCTGCTCAGCTCTGTGGCTCTGCTCTGCTCTGCTCAACTCTACTAGCTTTACTATACTCTACTAGCTCTTCTCTGCTCTGCTTAGATCTGTTGGCTCTGCTCAGCTCTGTTTGTTTTACTTTGCTCTGCTCAACTCTGCTCAGCTTTGTTGGCTCTTCTCTGCTCAACTTATCTCTGCTAAACCATGAAGAAGAAGAATTGATCAAGAATGTGTCATACCATTCTCCACTGACCCGAAGTCAGTCTCAGAGTGTGTACCATTGGTCCCAGACCAGTCCTTAACCGACCCGAAGTCGGTGTCATAGTAGGTACAACTCCTACCACTAGTCCCAGACCAATAATTTACTGACTCGAAGTCAGTCTCAGAGTATGTACCACTGGTCCTAGACCAATCCTCAATTGACCCAAAGTCAGTGTCATAGTGGTTACAACTCCTACCACTGGTCTCAGACCAATCTCATTGATCCCATACCAATGAAGGTCATCCTAGCATAGGGAGTATGGTAGATACATCGATGTGTTCATCGGTACTACGATGGTTCCTATCCTCATTTCCCTGCTCATTGATCAGATGAGAGGTACTTCCCATGAGTCCCAAACTACATGGATGGGATGCCTCGACAAGAGAACTTAATCAATCATGTCCTCACAGGAGAGCTAATCCTCCTACTACACAATCACCATGGTGAACACATCATCCAGGCCTCACAGGAGAACTAATCATCCTGCTACACAATTTTCATGGAGAACACATCATCCAAACCTCATAGGAGAATTAATCATCTTGCTACACAATCGTCATGGAGAACACATCATCCAGACCTTAGTGGAGAATTAATCATCCTACTACACAGGAGAGCGAATCATCCTATCCCACAAGAGAGTGAATCATCTTGTCCCACAAGAGAGTGAATCATATTTTTCACAGGAGAGAAAATCATCATGTCCATAGGAGAGAGAATCATCTTGTCCCACAAGAGAGCGAATCATCTTGTCCATAGGAAAGTGAATCATCCTATCCATAGGAGAGTGAGTCATCATGTCCCAGTGTGCACCACCAGAGGAGGGTGAGTCACCCTGTGGTCGTACGTTGCTCCAGTAAGAACTGCAAGCCCCTAGAGCTCCCAAAGCTCAATGTATGAAACATGTAGGACCCTTTTACAAGTGTCTCTCGACGACTCCAAGTCATTCGGGAAAATCACAAATTTGATCTTTCCCCAGGGCTCTGACAAAGTGTAGTGACCTGTACATCATCTCATTGCGATGGAACCTCCTTGCTCATCGACTTACCATATCCCAGGTAAGGCAGTATCTGATGTCTATCTACTGGAGCAATCATTGAATATGGGATTCCTCAATAATCGAATCCCACCTCTAGTTGTCACAGAGAATCACAGTGGTATTCATCATGTGTAGTCACTAAGAGTTTCCACAACCAGGCAACTTCATACAAGGTCATACTCGTAGTTATGTATCCAGTCTCGGTGGTACTTATAAAAACCAATTTCTACTTCCTACTCATCCATGATATCGAAGCAGAATCCAAAGAGAACCAGCACTAAGAAATGCTCTAGTGATCCTCCACACTGCCTGCCCAGTCAGCATTCGAATAATCATGCAGTTTTCATATTTCCGACAGTGTATCTCAATCCATGAGAGATTATGCCCCGAAGATATCTCAGAGGATTCTTGGCACTAATCCAGTGAGTCTCAACCAAATATGAGCTCACCATGCTAACTACAAAACATATGTCCAGAGTTCACCAAGAACATCAACATGATTGAGTTTATAAAATTCTGAGGCATTTCCCAAATCTAGTCTGACATCACTAGCATATAACTTCTTAAATTTAATATCCTCGAGGTAGTCATAGGCTTGTAGTTTATCATTCCACATTCGGAATCCAAGTCCCTCTTACTTCTGCAAATGAGAGGGTCTGTACCTGTCAGAAATAGGTCGTCTGTATGAGGTGCCAATATGAGAGGTCTATCATCCACAACCTTTGGGTAATGGTTTGGATCAGTTTTACTCCTAGTGAATCTCAGCTTCATCAAACAGCTATTAATCCTCTCATACTACGCCCAGGGTGTTTTGCTTCAAGCCATAGAGGGCTTTCTTCCACCTGTGTACATGAGATTCCCATTCATGAATCTCAAACTCCACTGGTTGTTCCAAACCTGTGGACCTGCTACATGAGGGGAATGGTTCCCTTGTAAGATTTTCCTTCGGTACATCTCAGACATGTACCTTCATGCTCTTTTTGAATTCAGGCAACCCGGTCACCATCTGACTCACAGACCTCCGGTGCTGAGTCAATGGACATGGTCCCCAGTGGACTTGATACAATCCTAAACTCTAAAAATTCTATGAAAAATCTATTTTCAAACATGTACCTTTCCATTGATGAGTGCCACCCTGAAACCTTAAACATCCATTTCCGAGATGGACACCAGGTTCTTCTTGCGATCAAGAACATAAAATAGATTCTGGGGTTCCTTGCTTTCTTTGAAGAGTTGACCATTTCCTTGATGACCTGCATTACTTATCATTCCTCTAATCATTGAAGATGTCCCTGGAATGATTGTTATCTTCATCAAGGGATGTGCCTCTGCTCTTTGCATGATGGCCAAACTTATTGCAACCAAGGCATCTTCCATTCCTTCCACCCTTAGATCTGAACTTCCCAATGAAGTGATCTTTCGTTGTGCCATTCTAATAATATTCTCTACTTCCACTTCACCCTTAGCGAACTTAGAAGAGAGATGTGGAACTCATTGATCCTTTTTTCTTTTCCCTATTGTCTTTGGTGATTGCTCTTTCACTCTTGCTTGGGCATTGTCTTCACCTCAGCTCTGATACCATGTTAATTTTAGGTATGTTCTATGCTAGAGAAATTTATTTCAATTTCTTTTCCACATCAGCAATCACATCAGCATAAAGTAAACTACAGATAGAACATAAATATAAACCGAAAAATACAAGCCAAGACAAGAGGACACAAGATGTGGCGCTAGCCAGGGACAAACCCCACAATGTAGGGAAACCCTTGATCAATTCTTCTTTTATGTTCTTCAAAGTTCAACAAAGAAAGTGAGAGAGATAGTACATTTACAATAGAAGTCAACATTTTGACTTTTGATATCGGCATGAGATAAGTTGAAGACATATTGCTTCAACTGATTCTCTAAGGTGACTTGTTCACCTATCATAGTGTTGCATCTCGTCTATTTGCTGCACATTACCGTGTGACACCTTGCTGTATTGTCACATGTGTTGAACCTTGATGACTGAGCTGCTCTCATCTTCATGTTGCTCATCATGCTGCATCTTCCATGGTCTTATTCATCACCAAGCTGCCCATGCTCATGATCTCATTCATCATTATGTTGCCCATGCTCATATCATCATGCATCATTATGTTACCCATGCTCATGTCATCATGCTACTTATTATGTTGCCCATGATCTCATACATCACGCTGCCTTCCTTCGAAGACAGGTGCTCCGGCTGCTTCAACAGTTCCTGGTAGTTCCGGCTTTTCCGGCAGTTCCTGGTAGTTCTGGCTTTTCCGGCAGTTCCGGCTTTTCCGACAGTTCCGACAGTTCCGACATTTCCAGCTTTTCCGGCTTTTCCAGTGTTTCTGTCTTTTCCGGCTTTTCCATCATTTTGGGCTTTTCCGACAGTTCCGACTTTTCCGGCAGTTCTGGCTTTTCCAGGTGTTGCAGCGCTTTCACCTCGACCCTTCTTAAATTCCAGATACATTTCTTCCACCATGGCTTGGAGTGTCTTAAGACTTTCTATAAATTGAGATTCTGATCCCAATGGAGCTTCTTCAGCCATTCTCCTCTGAGAATATACTCTTCCAATCTCTGGATTAGCCTCAACAAGTTCTCCTTCTCCTAACCTGAGCTTTAATCTAGTTAGCATTCAAAATCTAGCACAAGCTTATCTAACCTTAATAAAACCAAATGCTCTGATACCACTTGATCCAAAATTGGATACTAAATTAAGGAGAAAATGTATTACAAACTCGTGCAAGAATGCCTATATTATCTAGTGCAACGGAGTGAAAAGATTGCGAATAATATAGACGAGGAACAGTTATAAAACATAATACACACACATCAACACAGTCAAAATAATAAAGGAGTTCACCAGACCCCCTGGCTACGTCTCCTGGTCCAGCTTTCAATGTCGACCTCTATATTATGTCTTTAAGAACAGAGTTTACAGGTGTGAGCTCAATCAGAGCCATAACACAACAACAGTGATATTACACAAGGATTTCACTCAAAAACCTTGAGTCTAAAGAGTGCACAGACTCTCCCTCTTAGTGCCTCTGATCATATGTTCGTAGCTGTGAGTTTTCTTTGACTCTATGTCTCTCCTTTGTCTCTGAACTCTGTCTCTCCTCTGCCTTTGTTTTTCTGTTCTGTTATGGGATGGCTTTTTAAGCCTATCAGCCCCTGTCTGTTCGCCTTCCCTCTTCGGGCTCTCTGTCTTCCTCTTCTGTCTGTTCACCTCCCTACTGAGCGTTAAACAATCATTGTAAAACGCTCAAAGCATTAAGGCCACCTGTTTACAAACAGAAAGGGCCATTGGTACGGGTGAAACCCCCAAGAATACACTTCTCTGTTTACACAGAGAAATACACGGAAAATATATTCAAACAGTGGAAAATCCGACCGAAGCGCCAAAGCCAGATTTCAAATTTTATAGTGCCGCATCTATAATCCTCTCGGGTCCGCCTTGTTCGCGATCGCACGTCCACCGTTGATCTGCCTTCAATCCGACGATTCGCATCCAACACGAAACGCCAAGTAGTCCGCTCAATCTCCATTGTTGATCCATGATCTCTCAATCCAACGGCTGACGGCCATTTCGGGTGGCCTACTTGCACGGAGATTACTCGCACAAAAAAGTAGTTTTCTCTCGCCTGCAGCGTGCTACATGTCGGCCAGTTTGTGGAATCGGGCGGAGCCGCTCCAATACCACTTACCGCTTGAAGCCCGCCTGATACATCGTTTACCACGGAACTCAAAAAGGTTCGTTGTTTCATTTATAAATCCGTCAGGTCTGCCTGTGTTAAGTCCTCCCTTTGCGATGTAATCTCTGTCGTTGATCTCTTTTGCCCATCCAACGGCTACGATGCGATATTGATAGTTGATCTGGACCGTTGATCTGCACGCTCGATCAACGGTTCACATTGTTTCACTGGATCGCAGTCGCATTTCCCTCAAGGCTGCCTCCGATACACTCCGCTGGCCTCCGCCGATGCGATATTGCCGATTTAATCCGAACCGTTGACCTGGCCGATCTGACGGCTCTCGTACAACGTTACTTCAATGAAGGTTAAGATTGTATTTCATTGACAAGTACTTAAACTTCAGATCAAATCATAAATAAGTGCTTAAGCAACTTAAACAATCTTACCTTAAGAATCACTCATTCTATCTTGCATTGCATTCTAAGTCTAGTTGCATTAATAATTTACCTCCAAACATAAGCTTGGTTGATATACATTTAAGGCCACCCTTTCTTAATTAGCTTAAAGAACTTAGACCCTCTTTAGTGGTTAACACGGTGACCTTGCAGTGATCAGATCCAAAGTCTCTGCAGCGCCAGAGGCATCGAGTGGTTGGAACATAGTGGGAGGTACCATTAATCAAGCCTTTGCTTGCTTTCCATTGGCTTCCATCCCACAACCTACTTTAGAGACTGGTTCCAAAATAGTTAAGAGGAAGGTTACACTTAGAATAGGAATTTAACTTAAAATCAACCCAAATTCTGCATTTCACCTAGCTTGTAGGATTTGCACTTGATATAGGATAGTTATTCATTCAAACAACGATTGTCTATCCGGTTACTTGGTGTTTAATTGGTAATAAGCAAGAAGTTGACTCCATAAGGCACTGGTCTCATAATTCAATCTAATATAATATTCTAATCTTGCTAAAATCAACCATGTAGCTAGACCACTCAATCGTGTCTCTCGGACTGGTTGGTTGCCAACTTGACCTTCATCTTCACATTTCCATAGGGACTACCCCCCATAGCATGTTGTTGGGAGACAGCTAGAACATAGAGGTCAAGGATCGGAGTGACATCCCCCGCCCTGAGTCGTTGTCATAGTGTTTGTACAATCCGAGCGACAACAGGAGAATTTCCCAAGCTCCCTCAAGCCGAAAGATGATTCTATTAGAGTTGTGTTACAATGAAGAGAATCCTCTCAAAGACTGCCAAATGAATGAAGGAGAGACTTTACAAAAGTGTGACTTATAAGAGCTAAATATCCTCCTTAGAAAAGGTAAAACTTAGCAACCACAAACACAAATGAAACATCTTCAAATCTGAAAATATAAGAGACTATTCTTGCAGCAACAAATTAGCCTCAAAGAGTGTAGAAAATTGCATTTGGACAAGGGAGGATGAGCCTCCTAAATCCCAAGGCCTAGTCAAGAATGATGCTACCCTCAAATGCAACTTGGTCTTGCATAAGAAATTATGTCTTAAGTGCCCACGACCTCCTTAAAATTTAGTCCCAAACATGTGCCAAAGGTCCTGCAAACAACTTTTTAGATGTTTCAAGTGAGAACTCCCTCAAGCTACCACAAAAATGAGTTAGCAAACACTTCAAACAAGCGCTGCAAGACAAGTCAAATATTAGTGGAAAATCAACAAAATGAAATGTATATATACAATCTAATTGACAAGGGCTAAGCTAAAGAGTGTAAGCAAACTCTCCTCTTTGCTTAGCCATCATCAAGTTCTTAAATAGAAAATTTGAAACAATGAAGCACAGGATTTAAGAAAAATGATTCAAATTTGAAAATAACTTGGTTTGTATACAAGTTATGGCTAGCACCCCTGCAATACAATGTGTTAGATTAGACTATGAGGCCCAAAGAACATATGGGAGTTCCTTCAAGAGCATACCAAGAGTGGGTTGGTCTCTCCAAAGACTTCCCCTCACGCTCGATCTTTGATCCAACTAGGAATTTCCTTTCTACAAAATTCAATCAAAGGATTAGCTCCACATATAGATTTAAAAATATGCAATGAAAAGGAGGCCTAGGGATTTATGTGAAATCTACTAGGATTATCTAAATCTAGAGCACAATATGTAAATCATGTATTGATGCAAGATAGCTCTATATCAAAACATCTTCTAAAAGTATATGGAAGCATAAAATAATTAGCACATATAGAAGGAAAATAAACACAAGATCATACCATGCTCCAAGAAGGAATAACTTCTCGTGAATGAAACGCCAAAGTCTTTATTAATATTTGAAAGTGTACAAAGCAGCAACGCTTCCGCAAGCACAATAGCTAGTATCCAAAATACAAAGGGAGAACCCAATCCTCACTTAAATAGAGAAGTGGGAGCAAATACCAAAGAAAAATGATGGATATCCCAATGAAGAATTGTGAGAATCCCAATGAAGCCTCATGCAAATCGAATTTCCCAAGTGGCACATCGAATTCCTCAAAGGCCCACGCAATCCGTGGAGCCTTCCGTGAATTTTGAAGGATTGACATGTGTATACTAGAGTGGAGTAGTGGGAGACCACTGTCCACTCATCTCTTGGTGTAACTCAAGTCAAATCCCACCAAGTGGGTGACTCCAACGCTGCAAAAATCACGAATGGGATAAAATCGGCAAGGATCCAAAAAATGAAAAAATAGAAAAAATTGGTAAAAATCGGCAAAACATCAACAACATTAAAAAAATCAAATTTTCTCAAATTTATAAGTATCATAAGCATCCATGATTTTTTGACGATTTTTACAAATTTTTGGTGATTTTTATGATTTTATCACGATTTTTACGATTTTTATTGCGATTTATTCATTTTAGAAACTAAATCTTGGCGATTTTTTCACTATTTTTACTAATTTTTGGCGATATTTTCGATTTTATTGCAATTTTTTCATTTTGGAAAAAATCATCAATTAAATCACCATGAGGAAAAATCGCGATTAATCACGATTTTTGTAACACTGAATGGCTCATCCATGAAACTCGAGCCATCTCCCTCAAGAAATGTGATTTTCCCAATTGAACTCGTGGTCCCCTCCAAAAAATCCGATTTCCCTTGATTTGTGACATAGGTGGAGTCTACATTATTTTCTAACTTGACTTTGACCTTTAGATGAATTTTCACCTCATTTCCACATCATTTTAGCATATGTAGATATTTGTTATTCTCTATTTATTTAATTGTTGGGCTAATTTATTCCCACATTTTCCACTAAACATAGGAAAAACGGGTTTTGAGGGTTTAGAACTTATTATTTACCTCTCAAAGTGTGCCTTAGTATAAATTTGAGGGTGAGAGGTGTAATTTTGAGCATACATACCTCATACAGCTTCTCTAGACATCACTTATTACATTTTACATTTTCAAGTGAATGATTTTATCGGCCAATAATGTTGGCGATTTTTTTGAGCTGAAAGAGTCGAGTGATAATAATCGTCGGGTGCGGCAACAAGAAGTTTTTAAAGCAATTTTTTGGTTTTTCTTTTGTTCATTTTGCAGACAGAGGGCAAGAGTGAGAGCTAAGAAGGAGGAGAACTCATCTACAAGGGCAAGAGAGGAGAAAAGTGAAGGAATTTAGCATCCCAATAAAAAAACAAGTTTGGACCAATTTTCTTTAACAGAGCGTGGTTTTCAGGTATGGGCATCAAATTTGGCCCTTTGTTTTTTTTGTTTTTCCTTGGATTTCTATCACCCATTTATTTTCCATTATTTTTGTTTGGATTTGAGTGTGTGTTTTTTGCCATTTTTGTTGCATTTAGTGGAGAGGGGTTTTTTTTTTTTTAGTCAATAATGCAAAATCTTGATTGTTAATTTTATTTGTTTAATTTCTTCTTGTGCCCTAGTTTTTTTCCATCATTTTTGTTTGGGTTTGAATGTGTATTTTTTGCCATCATTGTTGCATTGAGTTGAGGTTTTTTTTTGGGTAAAAAATTCAAAATGTTATATGTAAATTTTAATTTCATTTGTTTAACTTGCAATTCTTCTTATGTCGTAGGTTTAAACTTCAAACTTCAATCTTACATTAAAACTCAAAATTAAACAAGTTACAAACATACCAAGGAAATTGGACTCTCTGTGGGAATTTGGTGAACTTGATGGAGGGTTTGATAGGTCAAATTTGAATTGCAAGTTATCTGGGCATCATATGACAGGGGGGTATACAGATTGAAGTATCACCTTGCACAAGTTCTTGGACATAAGGTAGGGCATTTCTCAAATACAAATCCAAAAATCATCCGAAGAGCCCTCAAATCATTGCAAGAAATAGAGACAACCAAATTGTCCAAGGCGGCTCTAAAGAGTTAAATAGCAAGGAGTAGAGTGTCAGGATTGGGAGGTGACCATGAGAGTGGTACTGGTTCTACTTCACCATCAGCATCTACACCCAACCCTGTAGCTTCCTCATCATTTTTTATTCCTAGAACCAGACCTAGTGCACAACCATCTATCTCGTCAGTTATTAAAAAAGGGGGAAGGAAAAAGTTGACAAGTTGTTGGAAAAGTTTCTTCTTTGGAGTAATATTCCTTTCAGCATTCCCAGAAACAATCCATTTTTCCAACCCGCGGTTGATGCTATTGCTATTGTTGGCCCAGGGTACAAAGTCCCTTCATATGATGACTTTAGAGGGCGCATTCTTCAAAATGAAAAGGTTGATTGCACTAAGAGATTGGAGGAGTTTAAGGAATCATGGGCACACACAAAATGCATTGTGATGTCAGATGGCTAGACAAATCAAAATGGTAGAAACCTTATTAAATTCTTGGTTAATTGTCCCAAGGGGACAATGTTTATGAAATTTGTTGATACCTCTGCACACATCAAAGATGCACGGTTATTATGTAATTTGTTGGATGTGTTTATTCAGGAGGTGGGTCCACAACATGTTGTCCAAGTCATAACGGACAATGCTGCAAATTATGTTGTTGCTAGCAAGATGCTTATAGAGAGACATCCTAACTTATTTTGGACAACTTTTGTTGCACACTGCATTTTGGAGGACATAGGAAAAATTCTTTTTGTCAAAGATATTGTTGAATCATCAAAAAAAATTACAAAATTTATATATAATCATGCATTTGTGCTTCATTTGATGAGAACATTCACCAACAACAAGGAGTTGATGCGCTTGCCATTACACAGTTTGCCACTAGTTTCATATCTCTTCAATCCCTCTTGAATTCTATGTGGGATGTAAAGAGAATGTTTCTTTCAAAGGAGTGGTGTGCTTTGTCATATAGCCACAAACCAGCGGAATAATGTTTCTTTTAGAGGGGTGTTGTGCTTTGTCATATAGCCACAAACCAGCGGAAGAATGTTTCTTTTAGAGGGGTGTTGTGCTTTGTCATATAGCCACAAACCAGAGGGAGAGGCCATATGCAGGTTAGTTTCATACCAGGAAAGCTTATGGGTGGGAGTGCAAAAGGTGTGTAGCATTATTGAACCTTTAGTAAAGGTTCTTCAATTAGTTGATGGAAATAAGCCCGTAATGGGCTACTTGTATGAGGCCATGGATAGGGCCAAAGAATCCACTCGGAACTACTATGATGATAAGAGGGATGAGGGGTTTGAAAAACAACAACTCCTATGGGAAGTGATGGATGAGCGGTGGAACAATACACTCCATCGTCCCATTCATGCTGCAGGGATCTACCTAAATCCCACATTTTCTTATTCCTGTGGTTTCTTTTTTGATGCTGAGGTCATGGATGGATTCTTCACTTCTATTTAGAGGATGATTCCATCTCCAGCAGAACGTGTAGAAATCTCCAAAGAAATGGAGATATACAGGATGGCAGGTGGCATATTTAGCTTTGACATAGCTATTGTGGATAGGAAGACTAAAATGCCATGTAAGCTTTAGTTTGTTTCGAATTTCATTGTCTCTTCAAGTTCATACTTTGCTTCAAATTTCAAATTTCATTGTTTTTCTTATGTTTATCTTATTTGTTGTAGATGCACAATGGAGAAGCTATGGTGGCAGAGTCTCAATCTCCAAAGGTTTGCCATTTGAGTGCTCAGCCAAACATGTAGCTCATCGGGATGTGAGCGCAATTGGAGTGTATTTGAAAATATACACACCGAGAAGCGCAACAAGTTAAAATATTCCAAATTTCCAATTAATTTTTTGAATTCATTAAATAATAATTTTTTATAATTATTAATTTATTATTTATAATTTATAATTTATTAATTTATGACCCTTGTACAAGTTGGAGTCCCAACGACTTAATGACATGGTCTACATCTACTACAATCTTCGATTGTGTGTGAGGCAACTTGAGAGGACACCTGATGTGGAGGCCATCTCATTGGATGGGATTGACACCACTATTGCATGGAAGGTTGAGGCCGAGAGGCCTATTATGGAGTTGGTCCCTGATTGGTTAGAGCAGGAGGTAGTGGAGGGGGTAGAGGAGGAGGAGGAGGAGGAGGTGACACCACCTATCCTTGTCACCAGTAGAGGACATGGTATACCTCCTATAGCTCCTAGTTCTTCAACTTCTAGAGCACAGAAGAGTCCAGTTCCGGCCCCACCGCCTTCTTCATCTAGACGGAAAATTGTTACATTTTCTCACAAGAGGGGCAGAGGAAATCAGTGGTATTAGTTATTTGGTTCATTTCATTGTATATGACATTATGACTCATGATAGAAGATACATTATTATATTTTTTTATATTTTGAGGTTGAGTTGGGACTCAGGACTTAGTATTCAGGACATGATTCACTGTCTTATATATTAGTTCTCTTTTCATATTTATGTGTCAATGCATTTATTTTATGTTGTTGATGCTTTAGATATTAAAAAACATGAATATTTTTGTATTTGCTGATTTTTACTGATTTTTTTCTCGATGTTTACGATTTTTTCCGATTTCGGACTCTCGTCGATTTAATCTTGATCGCGATGTTCGCAACATTGCATTTTACAATTAAAATTTATTAAAATTTCCTCCAATGTGGGAATTTTAAAAATTAAAAAACTAACCCCTAGACCTAATCAAATTCCGCAAAACTTTACGAGTGATCTAGTATGGTAATATACAATGACTCTAGACACTAGGACTCACCCAAGGCCTTGCCATCAAGCTGCACTTCGACTTTGGGGTTATGCTTGGAGGAAAAAATTCAATTAATTATTGAATGCTTGAAAGTACCTAATAATTAACCAAGTAAAGAAAACCTCCCAGAGTAAACTCACTTGATGACCATGTCCCAAGTTATCTAGGCTTGTTACATGACTCAATTCATCACACTAGCATCACTTTACATCATCCCCGTAGAGCTTGCAGAATCTGTGTAAAACATAGAAGAAGATAAGAAGAAAAAGTTAGAGTTAAAAAAAATCTGATGATATCTGAACTCTGATGGTACATGAAACCTGTGACATGTCCTCAAGCATGGAGTCTTCAAAAAAATTTAGGTGCAACTTTTAGTGGTCAATAGTGTGTTACTCTATCCCGCATGTAGTAACGTTCGCCTAGTGCAAAATCACATGCCCAGGGTTTCTGACTCAAAATGGAAAGGATAAAATAGGAAAAGCACTCAAGAACTTCTCTGCAGATGCTTAAAATCAACTTCCTCGAACTAATTAACTACCTTGAATTCGATCAGTATAGTAATGAATTCTTGCTTAAGTCTGCACATTGAGCAAACTTAACAGGCCAACAAACCTAGCCGAGACCTCTGTGGAATAAATGCCTTCAAAAAACCTAGATGAGACCTCCGCGGAATAATTCCCTTCAGCAAACCTAGCCGGGACCTCCATGGAATCGGAGTTGTTCTCCTCGTCGTTCTGAACAGGGGAGTGTGAGAAGAGCCCATATAGTTTCCAATGTCATAAGTAAGAACAAGACGAAACCAAACCTCTTCTTCCAAGTTTTGAACGCAAGACCTCGATTTTGGTGAGCGTTCTTCGATTCAAAGTCACTCTTGGGTAAGAATGGAAGAAGAGTTTTGGGCCACTTCTTGTCAAGAGGCTTATGATATGCAATTAAGGGTTGTTGGCTTGAATCAACGTCTAAGTTGGATATGGTATAAGGGATTGATTCCTTACCAACACAATATGAATTGTCAAGAATGGTTATGATTAAACCAGGGCCGAGATGGATGATACTAGTTTTATCTGACCTTCAATACAAGCAAATTGTTGCTGCCAAACTAAGCGTTTTGAAGAATGTCCTCGATTTTGTTAAAGTTAAAATTCTATTAATGGAAATATATTAATTCTATGCAAAATATTCAAGAAGTTGTGTGTTCGAGTTGTGGTGAATGTGTGGGAACACTGCAAAGTAATGTGAATCCGCATCAAGAATTGTGTTGCAGTGAGCTATGCAAATTGCGCATTAAAAGAGAATTGTGAAGCTACTAAGAACTGGAATGAACAAGTAAGCTGGCATGAACATGTGAACTAGAGTTGTGTCTAGTCGTGTGGGCTAGAGCTTTGCAAGGTGTAGAAAATTTGCATGAAGAAAGCCAACGTTCAGTCAATTAGTGTGAAGATAAAGTCTAACGATTTCAAATCTCGCCGTTTTAGAAAAGACTTGAGTGACCCCAATTTTGTTCCCAAAGTACAGGGCTATGGTCCATGACAGCTTGGGCTAGAATAAGCACCATCGCTTTGAGAACATTTGCAACAAGACTATTCAGAACAACTTCCTATAAGGGTTGGTTCTCTCTGTTTTAAAGGGATACTTTTAATTTTATTGTTTGAAACTTTGGACACTTAATTGCCTAGTAAGATCCACTAGAAACGCTACCTATTTTTGGTAGTGCTCATGTTTCTGTTATTTTTGGTAGCGCTCACCTAATATTTTCATTGAAAATGGCCAGAATTGATACAGTATTAGAGTTATTGAATACTCTAATACTCTGTACTGCTGATGATACATTAAAAATCAGTAAGAGCACTCTCTTTGACATCCGAAACTGTTTGCAATTGTACAAGACAAGGTCAAGTTTCTGCAACTCAAATCTCAGCTATAGCAAGATAACCTACAGCAGAAGAGGCATCATTCTGAATTGATTTTTGTTCAGAAAAATTCTCTTTTTGAGTCTGAAGTTGATTCCCATCAGTGATCAAAGATTTGATCAAATCAATAACGTTGAGGTTGATTCACATCAAGTGCCAATTTCAAGAGCATATAAACATGCAGAAGTTTAGGTTGCACTTCCCAGGCCCATCATCAGACCTTAGGAAAAAGTTGTTAATAACAGGAACAGAACCAGTCTTGGATATGACAAGGATGTGCACTTTCATATTCCAAACTACTCTAAGCCAATCCAGTTTCATGATGTTGGGCTTCTTCAAGATGGTTCATATTCACTTGTTCTTGCTCCTCTTCCACAACCACAAGTTATTTGCAGATGTCAACATTGTGATCGGGTTGGACATGTGAAAGATTAGTGTTTTGATCTTCACCTATGTGAGCATTGTGGTAAAAATACTCATCATGCAAACAAATGTTCCAGAAACAAGCTTTCTGCAAGAACGAAGATTCACCTTGGATGGATTGCTTCTTGGCAATGGACTTCAACAGCCAAGAAGATTTCGGTCATACTTTAGAGTTCATTCTTGAGTATTGACACATCTTGCAGTGGACATTTCTTCATCTTCTCACCTTGTATCTGATAGGGGGGAAATTGATGGTCGGTTACCAAATTTGAAGCCAAATCAAGCAAGCCTGAGCCACAACCTGAACCAGAGCCCACTGTCAGAGCTTAGAGCCAAACTCAACCATAGCTAGATTCAGAGTTGTAGCTAGAGACAAAGTCATGTTCCATGATCATGCTTTTGGTTGGTGGCCTGCCTTAAACCACTACTTGCAGAAAACTTGAGTTTCTGCTACACGGATTGTGGTCATCTTCAAACCATTATCAGGGAGCACTTCCACTAGCAGAAAACTTTAGATTCTAGCCAGATTCTGAATTGTTCTAGGAACTGCATAAAGGTTTAGTTCCAAAGTTGGTGGTCAGCCTTAAAAAAAACCGATTGAGACCTAGAGTTCTCCCACCTCATTGGGTTTGTGGTTTTCCTTAAAAACCACCATTTTAGGGAGCACATTTAGTCATTGGCTGCCATGCATTTTTTGCATTTTTGTATTTCAGCTCTCTTCTTGGGCTCATAATACATATACACCCTTTCAGATTAAGGGGGGCAATGTTGGACACCTAATGCATAAGTATTGGCATGTAAGAACTCAAACAATCATAGAAGTCCAAGAGACCTCTTGGAATATGAAACCAAGGGTCACACAAAGTATTTATATGTACATCCTTATGAATAAAATTGCATTCCACAATTTATCTTACCTCTGCCTATAAATTTGTGTGAGTTCAACAACCTCAAAACATAAACATGCCTCACAATATGTAAGCATCTCCCAATCATGTGAAAGAGAAGACAAATCCAAGCTGCCAATATACATATGACCTGTGCAGTGGTGCTGAAAAAATGCAAAGTAGTTTTCGCATTTTCTGGTGAACTGGCAGAAATATCATCAGGCCTAGCCATCCTTTTGTCTTTGGAAGAATGCAAATCTCCATGGGACCTTAGGAAGCCCTCAGTTATCCTGACAATTGATATTTCCTTGATAGTTTATCTTGTTTCCTGAAACACGTTAATGAGAGAAGCCAACAAAACCTGTAATACACAGAACTGTCTTGAAGAATCTTACTTACCACTGTAAGCTTCTCTACGAATGGCATGTCTCTAAGACGAAACACCACCACCAAATGGCATGCCCATGCATCCAATGATTTTACTGTTTAATGCGCGTCCATGGTCTTACCAACCAATTAGGAGTATCCTCATCATGTACAACCAAAAATCTGTTTTATGTTAATTTACTGAATTTACTGCACCTGAAGCTTACACAGGCTATGGAGGCGATGATTCGATACTTCAATCAATTTTGGAGTGAGTTGGAATGAAAGAAAGAGCTTTCCTACAAATTTATTGATAGTTATCTCATGCCCTCATGAGCAACCCTGGGTGTGTTTACACTAGACAATATTTTCAAATCATTCTCCATTTCACCTGGTTAGGCCTTACTAAATTTTAACCTTACAAATTGAGAACATTTCTGCTGTTATGAAGCCTGTCATGACTCACTCATACCTAAATATGGTAATTTTGATCTGTTTAGTTGCATGTTCATTTGAAATAGGGTATCAAAAAACTGAAAACTGTGAATCCACTGTTTCTAGCACCCGCTAACACTAAGCATAAAGTTTAAACACAACATTATTTCTGAATATTTCAGCTAATTGGTACATAGATGCAAAAGATTCCAGCGTCGCATTATTTGTCATCGCCCATTTTCAATTGCTACATATTTGTGGTTATTCTCCAAAGTCAAATTACCTTTCAACATCTGGCATCTTTGCAACATGGATAGAAACTCTTCTCTAGCACATATTTGAGACTGCTACATTTCAAGATTCCAAATTTAAACAGTTTCTACAGCAAGATGTTGAGTGGGATTCCTCAACTTGATACAGATATGACCAAGTAATGGCCTTAACAGTTTTAGCTCTTACCAGTGATAGTAGCAAAAAACATGTCTCTCAGTAGGCTGTAGCTAGAATGCCAATTTAATCAAATACAGGAAATTTCTTGTTCGTCTATGTGTTCTACATCTGATGCTGGATTTTGTTGGATGTTTCAGGGGCTTTGGATTGGAATTTTTTGTGGACTATCCTCACAAACACTTGTACTGTTCATAATAACATTTTGTACGAATTGGGAAGCGCAGGTAAATTGCTTCAATTTTTCTTTTTCCTTTCAAGAACTGAAGATATATGAACTAAATCTATATAATAAAAGCATACGTAAACCACTGGGATTCAATATAAGAGACAGGATTAAATCAGAACATTATTGAATGTAAATTTTCTATAGATCTAATTGATCTGGCCTCTGGGAATGAATGCTTGAGACTCGGTTGTCATGTGACCAGGCAAAAAAGGCAAGAGAAAGGGTTTATACATCAGCACTGCCAACGGTTGCTGATAATATAATAAAGGTATGTGACTTTCAGATAGCATTTTGAGGATTTGAAAAACATTCTCCTTCCTAGGTTTAAAGACTAACTGATTAGGTTCTATTTAGGCTAAGAATGGGCACATCGCACTACTTGGATTAAGAATGGAGATACAGTCAGATAAACACTATGATGAGAAAAACAAACCATTTAAAAGCATATGGCATACAAAACTTTCCGTATTGTTCCGAAGGCAGATTGAATATTACAACAATATGGACTAAATATTTATTTTAGCATGCATCCTTATATCTGCCAAGGCCCAAGAGTTGACCAATACAAGACTTTCAGGGATATCTTTTTCTCATATCGTTTTTTAGGAGAGCCGAAACAGAGAAGATTAATAAATAAAACTACTATGGATTAAGGATTGGGTGCACCAAAATATGTAATATCTAACATCTTGCGCTGTGACCACTGTGTTCAATCAAGCAGGCCAAGCAATAAAGTTTCCGACCTGGATCGTTGAATGAAGTTTCAAAGTCTGGTAACATACAAGGGAAATTTTTGGCTGCCTCCACATATGCTAAAATGTGCCTCACCTGCTTCGCATCTATAAGCGAAAAGGCATTTGGAGATTTCCATCTTTGCAGGTAAGAATAGAATAGAAAAACATCATGGTGCGTGAAAGCAAAACCATTTTTGGAGATTGGCATCATTGCAGATAAGAATAGAAAGTCCTCCCGTGGGTGGCTAAGGAGAATAATTCTTTGATTCGCTCCTCACACCTTATTATATCAGTATACCCTTGCTAGTCACAGTTCTTAAAAATAATGCTCGGATTTATACCCTTGCTAGTTATAGTTCTTAAAAATAATGCTCTGCATTTTAAACTGTTTCAGTGGAAACAGAAACATTTTGAAGCACGGTATATTGTGATGGGTTTCATCAATCGAAATAGAAAGATTTTGAAACACAATGTAAGCTTCGCCATGAAAATAGAAATTATTCCTGGAAGTGGTGTTAACAACTTGCATGACAAGTTTGGTAACAACGAAACTCATATCTATGTTCAAAGACACAATCACTTGATAAGAGTGGCTGTCATAACAAGTCTGGTAACAACAAAATTCATATCTACGTATAAAGACACAATCAATATTCATATGATAATTTTTGACTGTTCAGACACCCAAAGCTTAGAAAAAGATTTGAATAACTCACAGTTTAAGTCAGAAGCATCAATCTCCTGTAGAGAATTCAGAACGATGAAGGTAACTAAACCAGAGAAATACAAAATGTTGTGCTTGGCCTTTCTTTGATGTAACCAAAAGCCAGGAGTGTATTTTTGGGAAAGCATTTTGAATATTATGTCTCCAAAATCTTCTCCTAAACCATCTTCTTTGGCTTTGTTAATCTCTACTTTAACGGGTGCTTATTGAAAACCAAAATAGATATTTTTCATTTTGTATATATTTAAATCCTATTTTATATATGCGTTTTGTATATACTTTTATATCTTATTTAAAGAGTAAAATAAAAAATAAACTATATTTATTGTCTTGATAGTTATGAAAAATAATAATTCTCTTAACAAATTTAACAACTCTCCAACCTAGTAAAAGATAAGATAAGATAATTATATGTATGTCTAACTAATGATTACAAAGTAGGTCAAAGAGACCGTTGAGTACACTAATATATATACAAAGTGGGAGTACCAAACGGTCTTCTATAAAAGGTACAATGCATGAAGTAAATCAACATCTAGCCCTAGCGGAGAAGATCGAGGAGCTAATAGGTTTGAGGATCAGACCCATCTCTCCTAACATCTTACGCTGAATGAATAACACTGAAAAAACTCAACAAAGTTTGTTGGCCCAATGAAGAGTCGATGGCAAGTGCGGACTGTCCACTAAATCGTTTTCGGGGGGGTTCACACGTTGTTGAATGTTGGAGGACCTTGTCCGTCTCCCAATAACAGATCTGGGACGGAACTGTTGCTGAGATCTCATGTGGCAGGGTGAGGTCCCACGGATCCTCATTGATCTGGAGTCTGGATACGTACTGGTATCAATTGATCTCTTGGTGCCCCTGTCTGAACGTAGTACCCTGAAAAATGTCATGATCCTCTCTGTGGGGTCTCCTCTGATGGGACGCTGAAGAATATGCACTCGGAACCTAAGAGCCTCCTGCATATATAGGGCCAAACATCTCTGATCGGGATACCTGAAAAAGTCGGCAAGGGTCCAAGAATCTCTGAACAAGCAATGAAACCTTCCACTGATCTCGTAGTAGACAGGGCATCCAAGAATGAAGTGCACCTCGGTCTCCACTTCCTGTAAATGACATACCTAGCAGAGTCTGTCTAGTCTATCCACCTAGTGGCCCGTCTCTACCCGAAGTCTATGAGAACCTACTCTGAATTGGCCTAGAAGAATGCAAAGAGCATGCATCTAGTAGTGAAACATGTGCTGGGGTCGAACAATGAGCCCGTCTCTCAACTCCAAGAAGTGTTCAGCATAGAAGGCCATCTTTGGGCGCAACCCTCTTGGAGGATTGACCCAGGTGACTTGGATGAACTGTCTATAGATGTCCTCCCTGATGATCTTGTTTAGTTCCCGTCTAGTAGGTAAAAGGTGACCAAGAGCATCTAAGGAATATCGAAAAGGAGGGAGATGATCCAACTGAATTCCCACTGACTCTAAGAGATTTGAAACTCATGTAAACCAACATCTAGCTTGGCCTGAGGGAGTAGAACGGGCAATAGTCTCAGAAGAGCAATATGCCAAGTAAGGATGTCGGTCCCTACCCTTTATCGAGTCTGCCAAGCCCTGGACATGATGCAAGAATGAAACCAATCTGAAGACCGTCTCAAACCAAAAGGGCTGAGCTCCAAACTCTGCAAGGATGATGTGTTGTGACGCTGTTAGTTTGCACCGAACGATGCGACAGAGAAGAAGAATCTGAACTCTCTCAGCTGAAGCCCAGGGTGACTCAAGTAAAGATGATCCCCAAATCTCTGAGCCATATAGAACAGTGGGATGGATCAAGGTGTCCATGAGGCTCATCTTAGATGAGATGTCCTAGAAGTGATGTCAAAAGCATTGTCTCTCGAGAAGGGCTAAGGATCCATATCCTTTGTAGATCTTAGGCTAAAGCGTTGGTCGCAAACTGAAGCGGGGACCTAAGAATTGCACCCCCAAGTAAGTATATGTGTTGGTGATCTCAATCTCCTCCCCTCTGAATAGAAGTGAAGGTCTGAGGTTTTCTTCACCCCATTGAAGATCATAACCTTGGTTTTACCCAGGTTGACCGTCAGCTGTCGATGATCACAAAACAGAGCTAAGGCATCCAGTTGCCTTTGTAATCCTTCTGGGGATGAGGAGAGGAGGACCACGTCATCAACAAAGAGTAGATTAGATATCAGAACTTGGTGAAGAAGGCAACCATCAGTGTCCTGGATATGCTCATGTAGAAATGCTTCCAACTCATCAATATAGATCCCAAACAAGGTAGGGGACAGTGGACAACCCTGTTTAACCCCAATAGTGCTTCGAATGAAATCAGACATCCCATGGGTTGCATGAAGACGACCAATAACGGACTCGTATAGGCTAAAATGCAAGAAGGACAAGGCCTCTTGTGCCCACAGGAAGCCCAAATTTTTACTCCCAGTGCACTCCCTAACCTTGGAACTTAGATTGTTTAACCTATTTACATACCAACCTGTAACATTTGCGCATAACCATTGGCCCACTAACCCTTCACTCCCTAAATCCTAATACCAAGCATAGTCATGGATGACAAGTCTATCCACCCACACCACTTGCATCAAAAGTAAGTTCGTCACAGTGTTGATGCTAACTAAAATGTTGAAATGAAGAAATTACAAAGTGATGAAGATGATAGAGACATAATCCATGTGTCTACAATGCACACAACACACACATGCACATAAATGGAAGCAATGAAACTATGCACCTAACTCATGCACATGAGCAATATACCCATGTTATATAAGTGATGCACACCTAAGAAACACATATAAGTGATGAAGAGGAAAATTCTATAGAAGTTATGATTTCTCAATCCCCATTGCAAAGGATTTAAATGGGATTAGTGGTTCTATGGCTATGAGCTTCAAATTTAGCAATCTTTTAGAAAAAGTCTTCAATATTATTGTTGCCAAAGAAATTGCTAGATTCAAAATGTTAAGTTGAATTTTTCCTCTTGCATTGCAAATAAAAGCCATGGTCATAGAACCTAGAAACTATAAAATATTTAATGAGGACTCTTTAAAGATTTTTGTTAGGAGAGGACAATATGACAAGGAGCCAAATTGTAGATACACCCTAAATAACTTGAATTATAAAGAAACAAAAGGAAGAACTTCTGAGACATTTTCAATTTTCAATGGTATTTTAAGCTTCAATGTAAAACACTATGAAGCCACTAAAAATTGTTTCTTTATATGTGTGAAAGAGAGAGAGAAAGGGGTATATATGGTGGAGAATGTTTCTAAAGGGTGAGAAACTTTTTAAGGGAAGAAGCCATTGCTTGTATTAGAATCCATTTTTTTATAGGGGCGAAATATAGCCACAAAGCATTATATTTTATCATAATATTTCCAGATCGACAATATTTTCTATTATTTACATATCTCATATTTCTCCTTATCCCAAACCCCTATTTCTCTTTTTGGGTATAAATAGCCACATCATATATCTCATAAGGAATCTTATTCACCTATTTTCAAGGGGCGGAGAAATAAGTAATCATGTTAGCTTACTTTTAAGTGAGAAAGATAAATTTAGAATCATATTCGCCTAATTTCAAGCAGATGGGACAAATTTTCATCATGGATAGTTTTCAAACCATGGTATTGGGTAGCCCATGGTATTCATCCATTGTATTTGATATGATGAAGCGTATTTAAAGGTTAAACCATAGATAATTTTCAATCCCATGGTATTGGATGGTCCATGTTATTTGGTGTGCATTGTGATTAACCTTGTTTAAAAAGTCAGTATACTCCATTGACAGATGCCTTAAGTGGCAAGATTGGCCATCAAGAATGAAATTATCTTGTGTGTTTTTCAATCACACTTCATGTCAAAATCCACAATATAGAAGGTATTACACAATTGCTTTCTCTAAAACATCAATGCATTAGCATTATATATTTTGTCTAGTTTGAATCATTTAAATCAAAATTTAGGAAATCCATAACGGTATCATAGAAGTTATGAAAAATTATTGATGTATTTTGTAAATGCCTTAATAGTTATAAAAATGATTTATATGAACTTTATATAATTTTCAATCAACGGAAAGGATTTATACTTGGAGATATAATTTAAATGGTCCAACATATAATGAGAAATGCATTTTAACTTTGACTTTTGTATTCTTATTCTAATGTTGAATTGAACTAATTCTATTTGAGCAAACAATGTTATTTCTAATTAGGTTTATAATTGAACAAAATTATTTATAAGTAGGTAATTTAAATAGATTTTTATTTTTATTTTTTTGTTGTGGCTCCCCCAACAACCACCCCCCATCCAATCCCTCACGATGTCTTATGCTTGGAGGGAATTGAGGGGCCCCACCCTTCCACTTAGTATAGAGGTCACTCTACCAAGCCTATCCAGGGTTTGGGAGCTATGATCAGCCCTATAATAACTTGACAAATGGAGGAAAACTTGTTTGATTAACCAGGGTTTATTAGACAATCCATCAACATAAAGACACCCTCCTCCTCCTAGTTAACTAAGGTATTCTTTGGGGAAAGTCCTAAAAAAAATTCTTGCAAATTTTTTATTTTTTAGCATTTCTATATCACAACAGTAACCATCTACCCAATGTTATAGTGCACCACTTGTCATCATTGCAGTGTCATGGGGTCCACCTTGGTGAAATTTTGGGGTTTTCACTTCAAGTTTATCCTCCTCCAACCTCTATAGCATTCTTTTAATCACTTATCCAACAACATAACATTATATTGACGCTTAAGAAAGAACTACAAAGTCTCCTTTACCTTTCACCTACCTCTATACTACCACACTATCTATCTTCTCAATGCTACAATGTTATTTATGGACAAATTTGGTGTCTTTTTCTCAAATTTTTGTCTCTTCCACCTCCTTTAGCATATTGTTAACCTTAAAACTAGTGTTGTAGTTCTTCATTTTTCTTTAAGGATGTTTTGTAGATTCTCATTT
The DNA here is from genome assembly GCA_000404065.3 of Pinus taeda. Taxonomy (NCBI): domain Eukaryota; kingdom Viridiplantae; phylum Streptophyta; class Pinopsida; order Pinales; family Pinaceae; genus Pinus; species Pinus taeda. Next base: position 98,123 of record APFE031662884.1, on the reverse strand, counting down.
TCCTCCTCCTTAGCTCTATAGTGCTCTCTTTCCCATCTTCTCAGCACTACAAAGTCTCCTTTGGCCAAATTTTGGGGGTTTTCCCCAATTTTTTCCTCCTTGAGCCTCCATAACACCTCATTGAGTAAATTCCCAACACCATATATCTCCCTTGAGTGTTAAATTTGTGTCATAACACTCCCTTAACCATATAATCGGTGCTATAGGGCTATCTTGGCTTTCTCCATATAGCTGCAAGATCAAAATTCCACTAAAAACTAAATTTTTTGGCCTCCCTAAGCCATTGCAACACAGTATTAGCCATTAATGTAGATTTATAGTGCATCTTGTAATATCCCTTCTCCTAATCCTTACCATAACATTGATTGAGAGGAGGTGGTTACTATGCTGACCCAAGATCCATGGTGTCATTATGGAAATGGGGTCTAAAAGTTTTAGTGTTTTCAACCCATTTAAAGCCTGATTCTGACATCACCATTATGTTCATCTCATGAAGACGTTTTTGATGATATAAAATTTCACCTCAATCTGACCTTCAGATCAAGAGATGTAACCATTACAATTATGGAAATTAGAGAGCGCCACATCAATGTCTTGACCACATGGCATCCATGTAGCTATACCCACCTGACTAATCTCCTAGTGCCACTTGGAAATTGATTATTGGTTGCCTACATGTTCATGGGTTTGGGTTCCACGACCCTGCATCATGCAATCATATGCATATATGCATATAAATATATACATATAGTAATGTCCCAACTCAACAGTTGTCATGTGTTGCCAAATTTCTCATTTCTCGAGCTCATTACCCGACCCTTACACTTTATGCATTCGCAAGTTGCTTCGAGATGACCTACTTGTGGGCCCGCAAATGTGCACCAATGGTTGGGCTATTGGGCTCGCATGTTTTACATCGCGGCCCGGGCTTATGTCATCCCAATCCCTTTAAACTTGTGTCTCATTTTGCACTCCCGGGGGATAACCTCTAGGATTACATGTCTTGGCGGGTCCACACCTTTGCGCTAACAAAGATTTTGATTGGTCTGCAACTCTTTATCTTACTTAGCAGCGCTGGTGGTCCCACTCTTGCCACGTTATCCTGGTCCTCATCATCCCAAGCATTCCTTCCTTATAACCTTCTATGGGCTTCCAAGATACAACCCCTTCGGCCTTACGTTATCTTGGGCCCTTGCCCAAGCGTTGATTTACCCACATAATCTTGGCCTTCCATCATTAGCCTTGGGCTTGATTATGCATTGTGGCCATATGGCTAATGACTTGGCCTTCAACCAACCCTCACATGGCCCGATACCTCCATCCAAGTCATAGTTAAGGTTAAGAAGCTGAGAATGCGACCATGATACACTTTGTGCCATTTGCGAAAGGATCGACCATGGCTTGGCCATAGTGGTTATGCCACTGATTAGACTTACGACAAGGTTCAACCATCGCTACTAAAGCTATTCAGAGCACACGTTGGACTTATTTGTCTTGAGCTTACAACCAGTTCTTCTCCTTTGAGTTCTCAATGGACTTAAATTCATAACACGGACTAGGGACTTATCCAACCGAGCCCTCAGAGGTCGGTTGTTCCCCTTAAATCTTAATGACATGCGGGAGCAGATGGATATCGTTCCAGAGGTCTACAAGTCTCTGCTGAGGAAAAATTGAGTATAACAAAACTTATAAGGGCAATTAGAAAGGATACATTTCCCAAAGAAGTTTAGCATTCCATAGATAAATAGGAGATCCCCTTGTTTAGTTCATATGACAGACATAATCACACATTCAGGCACATGGTAGCATTATGACAGTCCACAATCATCGCACTCATGCCAAATCAAATTTCCAAGCATAAGCCACACAATGAGCATAAAATGAACATCAACACAAGTTAGAGGCCACATGATGAGAATCCAATGCTCATACCACATACAAGATGTTACTCAGTGCACATAAAACTCGTAAAGATTGTTGTAATTGTATATTTCCTACGTCAAGAGCATTAGTGCAACACTACAACATTAGAGTACATATTTGTCAAAATTTCCCATTCCAATCACACAGTGTATACCATACCAATGACTATCGAATGCCTGCTGGGAAATTAGGTCGATATAGTCGATGTTGTCACCCTTGAAGTTTATGAATGGTCAGATTAGTATAGTTGATGTCATGACATATTCCAGTAGATGACGAATAGGATGGGAGCATAAGATATTATGAAGGATAGGATGATTCTAGAATAGCCTAGGGCCCAGTTGGGGTAGAGCATGACTACTAAAGTTGTAAACCTTTAAATGTTCAAAATACAAATTTTGAAATGTCCTCAAATTTAATAAGAAATCAAGCACGAAACACAACCCTTACGTGATTATACTTTAAATCGCCAAATAATTACTATTATACTACATAAACCCTAACTTTGGCATGAAGTTTTCTGAAGGAGAGGTGTATATAATGACCCATCTCGAATTAAAGGGGACATAGGAATATTAGCATGCATACGAGGCATGCATATGATACCTACATATGCATGCATCACATGCACTGCACTATTATACATATTAACTTATTATGAAAATTGCCCAATAAAAGCTAAATAAATTAATTGTTGAAAGTTCTAAGTGAATACCTAATTCACAAAAATATTAAATATATTGGATGAGGTACTTAATGTGTGTACCACTGCCATAAAATATAGTTATACAAAATAAAAAGGGCATATAATATATATGGTACAAAAGTAAATTTAATATAATACTTGTTATATAAAATAGCAAGTGAAAGAAATTATAATATATTTATTATAATAACTAAACATAAACCATAATATAGACATTATACAATCAAAAGAAAATGTAATACAAAAAAAAAAATGGGAAATATAACTCAAGTGGGATATCTAGACTAAATTTGAAGGCGGCAACCTCAAATCAATTAACCCAAATATTTTAATAAATTCGTGAGTCACTTAATATATATATGTATATATACATCTTAACACAAGGAAGAGAGAGTGACTAAAAGTATTAAAGGATTTTTTAGGTGGCAAGTAGTGGAGAGGAGTCGAGGAGATTGTATACATTGGCGGTGGAGAGATTGGGGCGGTGAAGAAACCTTGGCGATATAAGGAGAAGATGAAGAATTTAGAAGGGGGACATTAAACGAAGGAGCATGAAATATTTCTAATTGTAGGAAGAGCAGAGACTATAAAATATGAAGAGAAACACAGAGGTTTGAGTAATTGTTCTTGGGGTTTTGGGCACAGGGACTAGAAGACCTCCATTTTGAAGTCTTATGGATTTAGGGACCGGATAGGTTGATCCCAGATAGGTTGGGAGGAAAAGATTGGTTTGGTAGTAGGAGCAGGAGCAACAACAAACCAAAAAAATCCTCAAATAGCTAACCAAGTATTCTTATGTACCCCAATTTTCAAATTCTGATTTAATTGCATGCATGAGTAAATTAAAAGTTTGGGTATATTTTCTGGAATGGTTGGATTTAATTTCTAAATTTAGGGCACCAATTTTACATCTCTAGTTAATTTCTAAAAAATGGGTATCACATTTTGGAATCATTCACACAGTGTATACCATACCAATGTAACAACTCGACATTAACTCAATGAGCAGGAAGACATTTATAAACACTTATCTGGAGTTTAACATTGGAGTTGGAAACTGAGATAGGGACTACAACTCTCCACCTGTAGACAAGTTGCAGCCAAGTCTTTCTTGCAACTATCAACCCCCAACCAGATTCCAATACTTGAAATGGAGTGCTTTTTAGAAAGGAAACCAAACCATATTTTTAGTTGAACAAGACGTTACAAGGATGTAACACCTTCATCCACTAGCTACACATATTTCTTCTCAGTCTTCTAGACTTACAACCAAGATTAAAATCCTTATTAGGATACCATACAACAGAGAATTATCATCTCACTACCAGAAGATGAGATTCCACACTACAAGAGTTTTCTTCAATGGATAAGCTACTCCTAGATAGAAGAATCACTTCTCTAAGTGATTCATTTGTGGGACAAACACTAGAGTTTCGACCCCCAAGGCAATTCCTAATGGTTCCTCATTCTCACAAACACCTATTTGTTTCTTCTCCAATGCAATAGGTTCTTCAATCCTCAAGTTTTCAGTGGATTCCTTCAACCTTCAAACAATCATTGTTCTCAGTAATTTCTTCCCAACAAGCCTCTTCACAAGGGTTCTTTAGTTGGTCTCTATATTTTCTCTTCCTAGCAAGCCCCTTCATAAGGTTTCTTTAGTTGGTCACTATGTGTTTTCTTCCCAGCAAGGCTCTTCGCTAGGTTTATTCAGCAAGTCACTTTATGTTTTCTTCCTAACAAGCCTCCCCACAAGGGTTCTTCATGTTTTCTTCCCATCGAGCCTCTTCATGAGGGTTCTTCAGCTGGTCTCTCTGTGTTTTCTTTCCAGCAAGCCTCTTCACGAGGGTTCCTCATCTGATCTCTCTATGTTTTCTTCCCAGCAAGCCTCTTCACGATGGTTCCACAACTAGTGCCCCCTTTTTCAGGGCTCAATTCAACATCAATATCCCTACCCCTTTTTGGCTCTCTCTATGTTTTTGCCCAGCGAGCCCCTGCATTACGTTCTCGGTTGATGTTTGATTTTGTTTCTCTTGCACATGCCCCTAAGTCGACGCATGGTTGAATATGCCCCCCCACCCCCCCTTTTTCCAAAATCGATTAATCATCTTATTTCCTTCATGACTTGCACAACAACCCATCACTTGACAGCACAACCCATGTTGCTCTTAATTTTGTTTCCATTTTATTTCCTTGTGGTTCGGTTAAAGGAAACTTGGTCTAGTCCTTCCATTTCAGTTGGATTCAATGCACATTCATGTCCATTAAAACCACTAAGTCATACCATGACTGATATTTAAACCAACTAACTTCCTCAAGTAATCACCCTCCTCGAGAAATGTGTTCTATGTCCATTTCTCATCCATTTAAAAATAATTACAATTATTTACAAAAGGGAAATGTTAAATAGGGGATTTTACACATCCTTAAGCAATAGTGGAGTGCTACAACATATTCTCAAGCTTCCAATTTAAGCTATGGTGATTCCCTCAATTTTCCTTCAATTATGATGCCTTTTCCTAGGCTTTCTTGGTGTAAAAATGACCTAAATTGGAGGTAAATTTCAAGTTAAAGGGAGGATTGATTAAGTGATTTAAAAATCACTGAAACTATCTTATCATGTCCTCAATATCTCCAAGGCACTTTTCCCTAATTTGGCTAGGGTTCCCCTCATTAGAACCCCTAGGGTTTCATGCTCCCAGGGCCAAAATTCAACTTTTAAGCTTAGATTTTGGCCTCCCAATCCACTATAGAACAACACAAATCACCCATTTAGTGTTATATTTCTAAAAAAACCATTAAGGCATTGCTACAATACCTTCTCAATCTTTAAAATTGAGTCAATGTATATCTCTAAACTTTTTCCTTTCACTTAAGGTGCCTTCTCCTAAGCATCCCTTGGGCAAAAATTTCTTGAACTTAAGGAGAAAATTAGGGTAAAGGAATGATTCTTAAAGCATCTTAAAATTCATGAAAATTCTTCTATTATGGCCCCAAAAACTCCCATATGTTATCCCCCCTTGGCCACCTAAGGTTTGCCTCACAAAAATGAGGTTTCATGCTCTTTAAACACCTCAACACCATTTCTATGTCTTTTTGGATTAAATTTTAACCACTTATTTGTCTTCAATATTGGTCACGTAAACAAGTGCTTTCCTTCCCAAAAACCTTAATTTTCTTCCCATAAGCATAGAGAGGGTCCTCCATGGGAAATACCTAGTTACCTTGGTGAGAATTGTGAAAATGCAATTATGATAGCCAGGAAAAATCCCAAGATAAATTCATTAATTTTATGGTCTCCTTACCACTAAAACCTACTATTTATTCACATACCTACCTAGGTCATGAAAATTAGTCCCACAATCCTTCGCATCTTGCATGTTAGGTTGATATGTATAGTGGGTATCTATTGTTTTCAGTGATTATGCGGGAAATTTCAATCCAGAGGTTACCACATTGGAGGATAACCAAGGAAAGAATCCCTCACTTGTAAGAAATATTATATACCATTAATTACCTAGAATAGTGGCACATATCAGTAGAACGAATAATTCCACTAATTGGGATGTAGGGGAAATCTAGGCCCTATGAAGAAGAGTAAGCAAAGAGTTTGAAGAATTGATAAATATGAGGGAGCTATTCTCCATATCTTCATTGGTTTACTTATTAGGAGCCAACCAAGGAGAAAAACACTTACTTGCAAGGAGTATTGTGGCTGCATATTATAAGTAACAAAAGCCCAAAGAATATCTTGTGGCCTCTATGGAAGCCCATAGAATCTGCACAAGAATAGACATATGCGTCCATCATTGTTATTTGATGCTTTTAAGTTATAGGAGAAAGCAGAGGAGGATATGGCCTAGCTAGTGGAACATTGTCAGTGACACATTACCATGAATTCATTCTTGTTTTCACTATATAAGGATAGATTAATGCTTTCCCGGGACACAGTTGAAGACCCTGACAACATAAATAGCTTGCCACCTAGGAGATTCAAGTGAATACACCATCTATGAGCCTATGTGGCATTTCTTGAAGACATCATGAAGTTCTCAACTGAAGATCCACTTAGATAACAACTATCAAACTATTTCAGAGAGTTTTAAAACTATTTTCCTTTATTCAATGTGTAAATTATGGGTAGTTAAATAGTTGTAATTGACATTCTTAGAAGCTTAACAATCACAAATAGAAGTTACTAAAACTACTTTTAAATTTGTAAAACTCTCAGTAGAAGGGGTTCAAGATGTTTGCATCATTTTTTTATTGCATACCAGAGCTAGGAGGCTAGTACTTGTATAGTCATTGTTATAATATTCATAATCCCCAAAAGGCCATTGCTAGGACAAGATAATTTCATGCATCTTATTCATATTTCTAACTATTCTTGAATAGTCCATGTATGTGTGCGCTTCATGCAAAGTATCTTGTTAGCTATTCCGTAAATTAGATGGTTCCTCTCACATACTCACTATTTTAGTTTTTGTACATTTATTTATGACCACTTGTTATATCTAAATTATGACTATTCTTCATTAATTCTACAAGTTGAGCACCTATTGTTATCCTAGATTACAACTAACTATTTGCTTGCCTATGTAGTTGTATATTTACTGGCTCATTTGCTTCCTAATTCTCTTATTTTTCATCCTAGTGCATTAGATAGTTTTAGGTTAGAATCTACACACTCTTGTGATGATCATTGATATCTCACAATATTCTCAAAATTGAGAATGGTTATTAGGCTAAAATATGGATGGATCTCTTATCCCAAAGGGTGTGAGGTCTAATTGGGATCTCACATCGAAGAGAACCATTGATTGTTATTGGGAAATTTTGCCCCTATCAACGTGTTTCTAAACAAATATCATGAAAAATAAATTTATAATGGAGAGAAATAATGGGTTTATGTTAATCGTGAGTGATTGGAGACTTCCACAGTTGATCAAATTGTTAGAGATTTCCGAAATAACATTGTGTAATATGTGCGATATGTCCAATGTTTTCGGATGGTTACTCCATCCTCCATCCATAATCAGGGACCACAAAGAGCCTTAACGAGTGCTAGCGAACCTTTTTATAGGAAAATATTTTAATGATTTTAATTTAAATAAATAAATAATATTTGACCAATTTTTGAGACTAGAAAATATTTGAATATTGGATTAACAGACAATTTTTTTATTTAAATAAATAAATCATATTTGACCAATTTTTGAAACTCCAAAAAAATAATGATTAGGATTTGGTAATTTTTGAAAAAAATAGTAAAATCAATAAAAAAAATCATCACTTCTGCACCATTGTACAACTCTCGTATTATTCGAGAAGCACTCGAAATCGAGAAGAACCCTAATAACTTTAATAGGGAGGATGGTTATAGGCTTAGCCGACCCTGGAAACCCGTCATCCACCATCTCACCCATTGACTCTTATCCCGTCCATGATCTCTGTATTCCCCCACCAATAGCCTTTGTTTAAAATTCCTCCCCCACTCTTTATCCTTCCCTTCATCTTAAATTTTTTTGTGGTCATCTTATAGAATCTTTACTATGATTTAATATCAATAATTACATTCTTCATCTTTATATTTATATATTACTACCCCCCCCCCCCCCCCCCCCCTCTTTATCCTTCCCTTCATCTTAAATTTTCTGTGGTCATCTTATAAAATCTTTACATATGATTTAATATCAATAATTGCATTCTCATCTTATTTTATATTAACCCTTACCTCTTTTTATTTTTATTATTCGCTTTAATTCTTAGCCTCTTATTCGACATTAATATTTAACTCCTTTTATTCTATTTGTTTAATCTTTGAGCATCTCAGTTGAATTTAATATTTACCTCCTTAACCCTCTTTATTATTTTATTTTTCCTTTAATCCTTAACCTCTTTATTCTCCTAGTCATATTGTTGACCATGGACTCTATAATAAGAAAGTTTTTGTTGGTTTTATTAAATCCCCTTCACCTTTTCATCCATTAATTTATGATCTAATAACAGATTCTGATGGACCCATTTATCATTAATCTATCTTGGTTTAATTTTCATATAATTCTTAATTCTTAACTAATTCTTATTTTTCTATTAAAAATATTAAATTTAAAAATCTTGTTTCTTAAATATTTAAAACATTTTCGGTAGAAATCACATTGGAAGAGTTTGGTCGATGCGTTTCAAATCAACCAGTGTGATTCATCATCAGGACAAGATGAAGAATTAGATCAAGGAAACAGGTTAAATAGGAAGACAAGTCATCCTAATGGTCATTTCCTTATAGTTGTTAGGATGACCAATCTTCCTATTTTTTAAGATGCATTGATCTGAATCTTCATCTTGTCCTGATGATGAACCACACTGGTTGGTTAAATAGGAAGACAGGTCATCCTAATGGTCGTTTCCTTATAGTTGTTAGGATGATCTGTCTTCCTATTTAACATGTTGCATTGATCTGATTCTTCATCTTGTCCTGATGATGAACCACACTAGTTGGTTCGAAACGCTTCCACCAAACTTTTCTATTGTGATTTCTACTGAAAATGTTTTAAATATTCAAGATATGGATCACAGAAGCTTGAATTTGAAAATCTTATTTCTATTTTTTACTATTTTTACTTTTTTCAAAAATTACCAAATCCTAATCATTATTTTTTTGGAGTTTCAAAATCTGGTCAAATATGGTTTATATATTTAAATAAATAAAAAATTGTTCGTTAATCCAATATTCAAATATTTTCTAGCCTCAAAAATTGGTCAAATATTATTTATTTATTTAAATTAAAATTTTGACCATTAATCCAACATTCAAATGTTTTCCTATAAAAAGGATCTTCAGCACTAGTTTACTCATAAGGCTCTTTGTGGTCCCTAATGATGGATGGAGTCACCATCCGAAACATTGGACAAATCACACGTATTACGCAGTGTTATTCTAGAAATCTCTAACAATTTATGTTAATCGTTTAATATATCATTGGTTTTACTTGAATAAGAAATTATTTTAACATATGACTTTGATGATAACATATGTAGTAAAACCTCAAATACTTATAAGGAAGTTGGTGATGGCTTTTTTGTTTTTAAGGGAGGTTAGTAATGACCTTTTGTTATAAAACGATTTGAAGGATATATGTTGCAACGTCAAGAGTGAATGTGTTGTCTTTGTTATATGTAATATTCCATATGCAAATACCTATATATTTGCCTTTTGCAATTTTTGTAGGATTTGCAATTGTTGTAGGATTGGATTATATATATATATATGTGTGTGTGTGTGTGTGTGTGTGTGTGTGTGTCAACATTTCCTTGTTGCTTACAATAATATTTGATATGACTTGTGATTATAATGTGTTCACAAATTATGAGTTCATTGCGGTCACATATGTCTTTACAATTTTTTATTTTTTATTTTATTGACATCCAGGTCAATAGGATTATACCGTGGTGTGTGGGAGACAACTTAAATGCCAAAATATATAGTTAGAAATGCATTTTAACCTTTTGTTTAACATTTTTCTTACAATATTACGCTTTCCATTGCTAATTATTGAAGAATATCCATTGCACCTTATAAAGTGTGTGTTACCTTTGTTATGTATCTTGTCATTTTTTGACTTAATCCACAAGCAAAGACATGTATATTTTCCTTAAGAAGATATCAATATATATTTTAAAGTAAATTTTCCTTGTTTCTTACAATAAAATATGATATGATTTCTCATAACATGCATTTTCTTAAATTATGAGTTTATTATTATTATCCAATTTTAAGGTCACGGCGAAGCCAGACACCACATTGGTCTATGAGACCCGCTTGTTTGTGGGACAAGGGACCTTGGTGTATGAGACCCCCTTGTTTGTGGGACAAGGGACCCACCTCCACACAATGATTTGACTACTAAGTCTATGAAGGCATACATACTCTACCCGCTCTTGTTTCGAACTTGTGAACTCTTAGGAGGAAACACATGCTCTTAACCATTAGGCCCATATATATAACATGTGGTTACATGTGTTTTTTCAACATTTAATTTTATGCATTTCATTCTAAGTTTGGTATTTTTACTATAATCTTGCAATGTATTCATTTTACTTGAACATGTCAAACACACATGGTGAGCAAGAACAAATAATAAAGATAAAACATGCAATTCAATTTTATTAACAATTTGATATACATTTATAGTACATTTGGTGACCGTTGGGATTCACATCCCAAGGTCCCTTGGACTCCTTTTGTCCATTCGGCTTCCACACTAACCCATTTAGGATTAGG
>APFE031662884.1:49269-85078 GCA_000404065.3 Pinus taeda | reverse complement strand
CTTGGAAAGATATTTCAAGCTTCAAAAATCCATTTTTTTCACAATATTCAAACAAGAATTACACTGCTTCATTGAGTTTCAGTTTTCATAACAAGTGGGTACATGGCCTGTTGTAGGTGTATTCTTTAAAACATATGATGGCACCAAAACCCAACTTTCAACTAGTTTATGATATGATGCACAAACACAATCCGATATTTAAAAAAATACAAAGCAGTAAAGACATAACATCAGCCTAGAGACGTGTGACCAATGGAATAATAAGTATGCCAAGAGTGACAAGCCTCTTACTCTGCTACAGAAATCCGCACCACTAATTCGACAATGGTTCCTGCGCCAGCAATAGAAGTCATTATCAACTGGGACTGAAGAAAAACTCAGTGAGAGTTTTTGTCAAACACTTGTTGGCATACTGCACTCTTATGCATTTGGAAGACCTTCAGCTCTGGCCTGCTTATTCACAGTCAATAGCAGAGAAAATGCCCAGCTCAGCTTCTAGGAATTAGCACAAATTCTGGTCATAAATTTATCTCTGCATGGTGACTGAATTGTGATCCAACTGATTTCTATACCACGGCTCTCAGCTGATGCCCACCATATATTATATATCACAGCCTTTCCAAAAGGGCAATGCACTTATCCAAAATTCAACATAATATGGCAAGGAATTTAATATGGCGTTCAACGCTATTTACCAACGCATATAATGGCTTCAACACAAAAACCAACTTACAAAACAAATATATGTATGCACAGTCATGCAACGGACGGTCTTCTTATATATGAGCCACAACCTCGAACATCATTATCCTGCTATCCTCCTACACAAGAGCAGAACAACCAACCTCGAGAATAGTTCTAAACTTGTATTTCAGTAGATGTCAACAAAGTCGTTCTATCAGATGATGTACACTGATTGACAGAGAAAAAAGTTATCTTCGTTTTTCAACATTGTTATACAGTAACACAACAATAATGGGAAACGAATAGTCCAAACTCTATAATATGGCTGATCTCTGCTACCATGCGTAGATCTGCTTGTCATTTGAAAAATGTGGCGCATCAAGTAAGAATTAACATGAACTGGAGCATCTAAGCCTCCAGTTACCAGTATAACTTTTCTATTGAGTAAACAGCAACAAGATCAGCTCCTCCAGGAATTTGAGTACAAGCATTTAACCTCAGAGTGTAGTCCAAACTTAATGCAGACTTGTGATTGATATTGCATGAAATCAGTGCAATTCTACAATTGAATGACAAAATGGATTCAGCCAACGCTGAAAGCAATTCTGGTCTAGCAAGCAGCCACGCAGATATGATCATGACCTTAATGGTATGATAGATTATGCATGGAGCCACGCAGTTATTTTAGACGAAGATTATCACAGTTTCAAGGACTCCTACGATTCCAAGTCGAATAACGATTCATCACCCCTATGTGATAGTGCCATCAGAAACTTTATTCAAATGTACGCAGATATTGACATTTACAGTTTGTACACGCCTGTTTGTGTGCACCGGCTCGATAAAACTGCATCACGCCTTGCAGCATCCGCTAAATCCCTATCAAAACATGACCTTTAAGACAGAATGCAACCTGTATATAGCGAGCGCCCTGGCTGATGAGAAAATCTACATACTGGGAGATAGTGAACTGCATGGCCCGGTTAAGTCGAAGGTTACGAGGATTGAAATTAAAATAGCTGACACCAAAATCAGCATTGCCTGTAGCAATGTAGTACAGGGAATCGCTAATAATTCTGGAAGCCTCCACTTGTCCAACAATACTTCGTAACCGCAATTGGTATTCTCTCAGATAATCTATTTATTGATCAAAACTTATTACATTTCCACTCTCTGCAGTGGCGTTATCGTAGCCAGAGCCAGCGGAGGCAAAGGTAACTCCAGTGACCAAATCATTGGAAGTCAGTTGTGGATCGAGGTACGCAGGTACTAGTTCTTTGATACCCAAACTTGAAGCTGCAGCTCAAAACACATTAAAATATTCAGAAAATCAGGTGCATCTTATAAGTTATCATGTGTAAATCTTGAGATTCAAGGTTTGTAACTGCAAATATCTGGACAGGCAGTTATCCCCAGTCTCAAGCAGTTTCAAGCAGTAACCCAAATGTTCACCATGTCTCAGGCGTTATGAGAGTATGGGACAGTCTCAGGCGTTATGAGAGTATGGGACAGAACTCATGGAACGCAAAACATTCACCATACCATGTCAGGCATGTCAGACATGACAACGCTTATTCACAAAGAGCAGAAGGCAGGCAGAAAGCAGTGGACAGAGAGAGCGCGGGTAATAAAGGCTAGGCCAGCACTATTCAAGGAAACTCAGATCAGTTGCTCAGGGAAAACAGGCCACACATCATGGCTCTGATACCATGTCAAACACACATGGTGAGCAAGAACAAATAATAAAGATAAAACATGCAATTCAATTTTATTAACAATTTGATATACATTTATAGTACATTTGGTGACCGTTGGGATTCACATCCCAAGGTCCCTTGGACTCCTTTTGTCCATTCGGCTTCCACACTAACCCATTTAGGATTAGGTGTCCAACAGAACAAATATCATTAATTTTACTTGAATAAACAATGTTATTTTCAGTTAGGTTTCTACATACAAATCTTGTTATTGTTAATTGGGTAATTCCATTTCCACCAATTCAAAATAATATTGATAGAATTCAAAAGATTAATAATTTAGTTATAGGCTTGTATCATTTTGAATAAAATTTATAATCCCTTCCAATTTATCCATTTTGATCTCCTTCATAAGATTCATATTATAATCATGGTTCACAAAGCTAGAAAAGTAAGTTGTCATTTGACCTATCTCAAATATATTTGTTATAAAAGGTTCCTTAAAAAGAATATTTGAATTATTAGCACCAACCTCTGCCATATCATTGAAATCTATTGGATAAGAGATCTATTTTAAGAAAGAGTAATGCTCAAATTATCAATAACTCAATGAGTACATTTTCTAACTTAGGGATTCCAAATTGTCTCAAAATATATAAAGATATTTGAGTGTTGTAGGGTTATGGAAACCATAATCTCTTAAATTTTAGAGTTTTTGAAGCTTTCGTAATCCTTTCATTTTTGTTCATCCATATCAATTATAGTATGAGGAAGGGAATGGTGCCAGCCCCATGTTTGAATGAATATCAAATATCTAAAGAATGAATCACTTTCTAATGTAATGTTTAATTGATGGAAATAAACATATTGAATAATGAGTTAGAAAGATATGTATTGAACAAAATGAAATTATGATCCAATAGAGTTTTTAAATATGAATGGTTGGATATTATTAGGATCGGTATGAATAAAGTATATACAACTAGTTTGACCCTCTATTTCAACTTTATTACAAATTAGTCAATGTTAATCTCATCTAGAGTGCGGTATTGAAATTGACAGCCTTTATTTATGTGATGTGATGCAAAATATTTAAGACATGGTAGGTTTTAGTGACAGAACTTAACTAGATTATTTTTATGATCCTTCAACCCAATAATACACTTGACTTATTTTTATGTAATTTCTTATCTAAATTGTTAAGACTTTATAAATGAATAGGAAGATATTTTTCCTAACAAAAAATGGATTGATTGAGATTCCTATAACTTTATGTTATTTTGACATTATTGAAATGATAGTTGGTGTAAAGTAGAGTGCTATAAAGTTATATTATGTGTCAATATTTATGGATAAATTTCTCATTACAATACGTCTACATTAGCCCTTCAACTAGGAGTTGTGTTAGGGTATCTTTTGAAATCTGTTTATTTCATAATATTATTTATAACAATATCTGTGGGTGCATAAACCTATATTGATATTTTCCATTGAAATGTCGACACGTAAGACTATAATGATAAATACTCAAATAACCAGTAATTTTTTATAAAATAAGCATATTAGATAGAAGATCAAGAAAATTAATAGTGACAATATTTACCTAGCATAAGAAATATTGGTCATAAATATTCATTCAATGTAAATAGTTTGATTAGAAATTTTCACCTATCAACTTTTTCAATAAGGAATTATTCACAGAGTCGATATACGTTTTCATAAAAAAAATGATGATTCATTTATCTTAAAACGACATTGAATACAATATCTCCTCCCTTTATAAACCCTATGATAAATATCATCCTTAAAGTTTTCTTTGTATTACTAGATGCTAACATCCAACTTGCATGCAAAAAGTTATCAATAAAGCCTTGGGATCTTATGCATGTCCCATGAGCCCTAAAGATAAATGTTATGTCATATGACATTGTATATTGACACTAGACCATGATGTCAATGGTGAGAACCATTCTTACTATGCTTGAGCTCAAAATGACCATCACATTTGTCCACATCCCAAATATTGCTATTGTAGTGCTTGTGTGGTGACTTAAGATGTCATGCCTCGGTTCCAAAGAACCATCCTCAATGTTCCAAACCTTGAAATGTTCACCATATCAAACTCATCAAGCCAAATATTCCCTACTTGGTACATATGTGATGGTCTAGGGGCCCACACTTAGGCGATGAGCCATAAAGATAAATGTTAAGGTTTGTGACCTTGTATTTTGGTCTTGGGCTATTACATGGGCAATAGAAACCATACTTAGTGTGTCAATCCTAACAAATGGGGGCATATATCACTTGCAAGCTAAAGATCCCTATATTGGAAAATAAGCATGAGTCACATTGGGAAAACAAAGAAATCATGAAATCCATTTAAAATATTTATGCATGAAATCCCATAAACACTTCAAGAATTTCTTGAAGGTGACAGTGGATTATTGTTATGATAAATCAATCTTGAACTTCATATACTTGAAGGTGAACCTCATAGTCATTCAATTTAATTAAAACCTACCAAACTCTCTACTTATTTCAATGACTATTTTATATGAGATATGGCATAAACTAATCAAGTCAATCTTGAGGTTTATGAAGGTAATTACCAAGGAGCATGCTCACACAACTTTAAAAAAAAACATCTATTTTGGAGAACCTAATGATGCATTGAAATTTATGAAGGTAATGCCCAGGGAGAATGTTCTCACAACTTTCAAAAGACACATTTATTTTGTAGAACCTAATGATGTGTTATAGTGGTTGCTTCTAAACTTCAATGTTTATGATTCCTTAGAAGAGGAAGTACGCCATTTAAGATAGGGGGTGTCACCAACCCAAATGCCTTTTGATTTCTAACTCATAAATTTCAATGCTTATATGTGATGTGTGATATGGTGCAAAATCAATAATGTGTTCCACACATGGCAAGTTTGATATTGCCACCAAACTTAGATGAGATTCCAAAACATGTAGAGGCAAATCCATCTACAATGATGTGATTGATTGTAATAATAATGATGTCATGAAATAAGTCCCGTCAAATTTCAATTCATTTGCATAAAATTTTGGTTTTTTTATTACACAAGATGTTCAAATTGATCATGTGTAATGACTTTGACAACACATTTCCAATAGTGCCATGATTTATGGGTGAAAACGTTGTTCAAAAGAGCTAACCATGAAGTACCTAAAGATCAAATTTAGAACCATATACCTTATGTTGAAAAAATACTCCATTTATAGGCTCTAAATAGAGGTCTACTTCCCCATGCATAGACCATGAGCCTCAAGATCATTAGTTTCATAGTATGTATATAGTTTTTGGCCTTCGTGTACCAACAATCACTTCCTCATCACCACCAATAGTTTAAATTGTGCCTATTTTCATGTATGGAACAAAGTTTCATGTACAAGGTATGTGTAGTAGTTTAGTTGTTTTCACATATCCAATAAACCTAATAGATATTTGTGAAGCATTGAGTCCCTTGAGAAAAAATTCCAAATGTTGACATTTTTGCACTTTCTGAAGCAATTTTTTTCTAGGTTTTTATGGTGCATTATTGCCTTATGTTATGCGAACCATGAACCATCCCTAGCGTTTCAAACCTCAAAATGACAACACTTATTTCTCATCAAATAAATATTATATACACGAGGTCTATGAAGTGACTTGGAGCCTCATGTATGGGATATGAGACCCAAAGACAATGTTATGGCTTAAGATGTTGGATTTCACCCTAAACCATGGCTTAGTGAGCAAGAAACATCCTTGATGCAATATACCTTAAAATGGTCCCCATACTGAATTCGCAGGGCAAAGATTCCATATTCAGGGCATGAGTGATTGTTTGATGATATGTATGGCCCATGAGCTCCCATAGACAAATGTTATTTCTTTCAACCCTATCTTTTGACCCTATACCATTGCATGGGCCCCAAGAAGTGTCCTCAATGCATCAATATGGTGATCATATCTCACTTGTAAGCCAAATATTTCATATGCAAGCCTTGTGGGATGGTATGGAGCACTATGCATGGCCCATATCCCTAGAGGTAATTCTTATGTCGTTAGAGATTGGATTTTGACCTTAGACCATGCATTGGGCCTTGAGAAACATTCTTGATATTTTAAATATTGAAATGGCCACCATAACCCACTTTTAGTACAAAGATATCCTACATAGGTCTCATGCAATGATGAAGGGATCCATATATGGCCCATGAGCCCCTAAGACAAATTTATGGTACAAGATTATATTTTGTGTTTGGACCATTGGAACCAACCTTGGTATGAAAAAAATTAAATGACTTCCACATATTTCTCTTGTGTCGAGCGTTCCTTAGGTAAGGCTTGTGTTGGCCGTAAACCCCATACATGGCCTATGACGCTTAAAGATTAATTTATGACCTAAGCTTGTCATTTTCATACCATACTAGTTCCTTATTTCTATAAACATCCCTCATGCACCAATCCTTGAAATGACCACTATATCAAACTCAATGTCAAAATATTCGGATTCAAGGAATGTCTCATGGCCCAAGGAATTGTACATGGTTTGCAAGTCCTAAAGATAAATGTTAAGGTCTAAGAATTTTCATTTTGCATTTTAACCATGGAATCGGAACTAAGAACCATACTTTGTGTGCTAGTTATTTAGATAATGAACATATTTCACTTGGAAGATAAATAGTACCAATGCAAGCCTTTTGTGGTAGTTTGAGGCACCTATGCACCTAATTACCCCACACATATCTCATACAACCATCAACCTAAGCAATCACACTCCTATAAAAATAAGTGTTCCAACACCCAACTTGTACAACTACCCACACATCTAATTAAATCATCTTATTTTTTACCATTCTCTTCTAGAGTGAATGGTTAGCAATGAGTTAGTACAACAGAATTAGATCTATGGGGTTAAGGGTTAATGGATTAATGACTCCCAAACCTTGAACCCTAGATACATTAACCCCCTAGCCCAATGACATAATGATGCATTGACTTGTAACCCATAATTTCCCAGTATAATCATTAACCCACTAACCCAAACTCACATAACACTAAACTCAAGCATGTTTGCGAGTGATGAGTATGTGCACCCATGAATGTTTTATTGCATGTCTACTTGTTGTAGCACTAGTGCCAAGTAAAGTGTTTAATTAGAGAGATGACAAAATGACAAAAATGAGAATGCATAACTAACACCTTGAGATCCCCCACATCAAACACATTTAATTTTACGCAAGTAACACAACTAACCTATGCACCTAACTTATGCAGACAATCATTGCATTGGAAAATTCACACATGCAATGGAAACAAGCCACCACATCCCACTTATAGTGAAAATATTTTCATGTAGGACCTAGGGCCCTATGCATGTCCCATGAAGCCAAATGAAAATGCTATGACCTATAATGTTTTTTTGATGGTGGTATAAGCTAGAAATACATAATATAGATAACAACTACATCCTAGAGAGGGTCCATAATCATGAATAACCATATTACATGGGGACATGATATGGTTAGTGATCATGAATACCCAACACAATAATCTTGACATTGATGTGTATCCACAACCCTCCCCCTCGTCCCCCACCCACCAACCTCATCATTCGTAATCTTCACAACTCTTAATACTATAAATTATCCCCAAAGACAAATGAAATCAAATAAAACCTTGGAATTTGGTCATATATGATGTTGTCACCCCCAAAAACCATCCTTTGGATGCCAAAAATTGAACATATTAAACCATCAATAAACAAAATATGACATAATCTATGTAATATTACACTACCATGCCTACCTTTTGGGTATGTACCGAAAGGAATAATACAAAGTTTCTACTGAGGCCACAACTATTGGCACTATATTTTTTAACCAAAATATGATTACCTAACATAAACTGATGATTTTTCCATGACACATTAGAAACAGGTTTGAGTCTAAGATCATGAACACAGACATACTAAAATGCCACAACACTACTACTTTGTATAGTGGAAAACATATAACAATGAATCAACTAGTGCACATGACAATTTTTAAACCTTTAACCCACAACTTGTTATATTACAAACTTTAATACAACAATCTTAGGTCTCCCATACTACGGAACATGGCCCTTACATACAACCCTAATACGAGGACACAACTAGGGCTTGGCGTCAACAACCATGACCACCAATATTCCCTGAACAAGATACACTTGACCTACTTGTTGATGTAGCACTCCACAACCCTTTCAGTTCATGTACCTTGAACACATCCAGCAGGTACTTTTCCTCCCCATCTGTTGATCATGCAACTCCTACCACTTCAAAATGCTTGCATCTCTAGCCACATAATTTGCCACTATCAACTCTCCTAGATACTCCAAGAGTGACTGAACATAACCTCACTAATCTGCCCACCAAGATGTCACAGGGTCTTCAAAAACTTCTCACTAGCATTGATATGGCTACTCCATCATCACTATCCTTAGAGACCTCATATTTTCCCTCTTATCAACCATATGTCTCCTTACATTAGCTAAACTAGGGCTCACGTAAGCCTACATCCTAACATCCCATTAGATCCTCCATGGATCAATATACATGAGATATTCTAGGTTGCCCATTTTTCAACATTCTATCTACTCTAGAATGTTGCTCCTAATGCACAATAGATCTTCCCTCTTTTTGTCTCTTGGCTGCTCCAAGAATGACAAACCTAGGGCTTGCACAATCAACCCTCTTATATCTTAAATGCCTCTTGCATTCACTGATCTAGGGAGCATAATCAAGCTTCCCACTAATAGTCCTTTATGTCATTGCAAAAGCCTAATCTGAGGGCTCCACAAGACTGCCCACACATAATGACAAATCAAACCCTTTTTCACTCTCCTTAGGGCATCCAAAATAACCCTCTTAACTCTCACAAGTCTACTACTTGTTGACAGTATTAGGGCATCTCTTCAAATAATCTATTCTCATGTAGAACAAACCTCAAACACTCCAACGATCATTGCAATCATCAACAATGAGACACCTTATGTGCAACTATATGTATGTTACTCCTCGACCCTGTTAGAATTATTTATGGTCACCTCAAGATAGCCCTAACCAGTGGCCACTACAAACCATACAACCTTGTATTTACCCCAATCCTGGACCCAAATATCTCATGCTTATCCTTGAGGAAATTCAACCTTCAATCACAACCCTAACTCATGTCACAAGACCATCGTCCAACAACCAATAGGTACTCAGAACTTCCTCAACGCACAATCCTCAACTTGACCCTAATCTCAGGAATAAACCATAACTCTATGCACATAGTATTATCTCAAACTCTTGTCCAACCCAGACATAAAATCCACCCTCAAACATAGAGAATACTCAACCTCACCTTAGATAATTAGAACAAAAAACCGGAGATACTCCTCTTCACAATTGTGGCATTTCCTCTTGAGGTTAGATGTCCACTTTAGGCATGTCTCACATATTATGAATTTCCTTGGATTTTGATCCGAATTGGATCCTAGAACACTCTCTAAGTTTTCATGAACTCTTTAAAAATCATGCCAAAGTTTCAAAGTCTTATAAAGATCAAGCTATCAAAGGTATCCTCATAACAGTTGCAATTGGTGATCAACGAGGACCGTCGGTCAAGCGCGCAGACTGTCGGCCCATGGTAACACGCGTTGCCACAAATTAGCAAAACCAGGAGTCAATTCAAGAAATGAGGGTAGTTTCTGATATGCAATTAGCGACAAGTCGTTAATCACATATTGTAGGGAAAACCCCTCAAAGAAGGAAAGGCTGCAAATGCCCGTACCCGAAAAATCATAAAATGCAATGGATATCGCGCTGATTCCGTCATAAGAGGGGTCCCACAAAAACCTGCACGATATCGGAAGGGCTTCGAGCAGTAAGTTGTTTTAACTGAGTTCCACCCAATGCCACACAATGGTTGCCATGCATCCGGTGAAAGAGAGAGAAAACCGCTCACATCGGATGGATAAAAATCATGTTACTTATCTGCCCGATATGGGCGATGACCGTAGGATCTAGAGGCTCCAGATCAATGGCGGAGACGCGATCCGATGGATGACCATATCTGATGAGGTTAACAGGCAGAGTTGTATAGGATTTGAAGTCCGATTTGGACGATGCGTTGGCAGAAGGTCGTGTTTCACGGGCATTCTTGGAGTTAACGGAATAAACGGCCATGTCCAAGAGAACTGACACTCATCTATTATGAAATAGGTGGCCACCTCCCTAAGAGGTGTTATGACGCAGGACAGAGGGATTCAAATGGACAGAGGTAGGGGAATCAGAAAGCCGGGAAGCAGGAACGAACAGTCAGAAAGCAGATTGGCTTTAAAGCCACGAACTAACAGAGAAAGAAGTAAGCAAGTTAGAAGAGGAAAGCTAAGAGCAGAGAAAAGAAGCCAAGCTGACCTGCAAAAGGAAAGGCAACATCGAGCTAGACAGAAACAGAGAGAGTCAGAGAGTCTGTGTACTCCAGAGAAGGCTTGAGAGGTTCAAGCAAACTCCTCTGTAATGCCTGTCATGTATGAGTCTCTGATTGGGCTCATACTATTGTGACCAATAGAGGTCAAGAGTTCAGTGAGAAGAGTTTGTGTACTCTAGAGACTTGGGGGATCCAAGTACAGTCTTACTGATTTGTATCTGTTGTGTGAGACTCAAATTGAGCTCACTGTTGTAAAAGCTCCGCTTTGAAAACATAATAGAGAGGCCACCATTGAAGGTTGGACCAGGAGATGTAGCCCAGGGGTATTGGGTGAACTCCTTATTAAACTTGTCGTGTTTATATTTTTTCCTGTTATGTTTTCTTTAACTGTTTCAGTGCTTGTGTATTTCACAATCTTATCGATCCGTTGCATAAAATAACATAGGCACATCCATGCACATGAGTCTGTAATCCCTTATTGTTTGTCGTAGATCAATTTCAAATCAAGTGGTATCAGAGCTCTAGGTTGCTAAGGTTAGACAAGCTTGTGTTGGATTTTTTTGTTGAATGCTAACTAGGACAAAGCTCAAATTAGGAGAAGGGGAATTGGTTGAAGCTAACCCAGAAATTGGAAGAGTCTATCCTAAGAGGAAAATGGCAAAAGAAAGTCCCTTGGAATTAGAGTCCCAGTTCATGGATAGTTTCATGACCATGAGAGCCATGGTAGAAGAAATGTATAGAGAATTTAAGAAAGGTAGAGATGAAGATTCATCAAACTCCAAACAAGATAAAGGAGCGGAAGAATCTCTCCTCCATGACCATTCTAAAGGAAAAGGAAAAGAAGAAAAGCTTCCCACACCTCCTAATAGCCCTAAAAATGAAAAGAAAACATCCTTGATTAAATTAGATGTTAAATTTGATTTGTCGATATATGATGGAGAGTTGAATGTAGAGAAGCTGGATAATTGGATTAGACAGATTGATGTGTATTGCAGGGTGCAAAGCATCGATTTAGACAAAAGTAAGATTCAGCTGGCCAACCTACGCCTTGGAGGCACTGCCTTGGTATGGTGGGAAGGTAGAACACAAGCTGACATTAAGAAGCATGGTAAAATTCTTTCTGTCTAGAGTGAATTTGTTTCTGCAATTAAGAAACAGTTCTATCCACTAGCTTATATGCAACAAGCCATGATGAGTTGGCAAACTCTTCGACAATTAAAAGGAAAAAGTGTACAAGGCTACACTATAATATTCATAATTAGCCATGGCTAATTGGAATATTCAATTTTGCTTAATTTTGTCTTCTATAGTTATTTATGAATTAAAAAAAGTGAGGGAAAGGGGACATGACTTACTTTTAGAATAAAATTCACTTGCTAGTAGCACAACGTTGTGACTTAAAGGGGAGCCAAGGGGGCCAGAAGGGGGATGCAGAAATGGAGCCCACGCAGACACTTGGAGGGACTGCGTAGAAGGGAAGAAACACGTGGCAAGAGAGGGATTACGCCGGAGAAGGTGAGCCTTGGGATTGAGAGAGGAAAAGACTATAAAGGAAAGAGGAGCTTCCTCATTTTGGCATTCGATTATGTGCATTTGAGCTAGTCACTTCGACTTAGAAGCACGCTGGCTGTTTAGCTAGTCTGCAGCACTATTTAGTGCATTGAGTGTCTCGATTCGAAGATCTCACCCTTAGCCCTAGGGGACTTTGAGTGCCTACTCGAGCAAGGTATTTCCATCATCATTTTGGTAGTAGTTTCATCAACATTTCTGGCAAGAGGATTGAGCATCTTGGAGGACTGCACAGCACTGAGAGGGATGACGTAGTTCTTTCTGGTAGGAGTTATGGCTTGAGGGGTTGCAGTAGGATTTGTGTTGCGATTAAGCAGGGGATCGGCCCTTGCATATTGGAGGGTTTTGGCAGAGGTTTCAGGCAGATTTCTGGAGGGTTTCATTCATTGGTAGCACAGAGCCTTGAGAGACTACGCAGAAACCCAAGGGGGTGATTTTCGGGGGTCGGCCATTCCAGGAAAGCTTTCTGGGTTTTTCTGGGTTTCTTGAGTAGAGTTCGATTCTACAGTTTCAGCCTTTTTTGAGGAGGGGAACAACCCCAAATCCTCATTCGATTTCTAGTAGTAGCAGGAGCACGATAGTTTTCCAGCAGCTGGGACATAGATCAGTGTAAGGCTATTCCTTTGCTATGAGTGTATTTCTTCACTTGCCTTGTGCAAGTTGAGGTGTCATCTTTCTGATCACCTCCTGTACTCATTTTATTGCTCGGTATAATAAAATGGCTTAGCATTTCTCGCTGCATTTCTTGAGTATTTGTTTACGTTTCATGTATACATTGTTGTTTGTTGCACTATCGTTATTTCATCCCTATGAGTTTTCCGACTATTATACCACTTGTACGTTTTTTTGGTTGGGGTTTGCTCATATTTGAGAAATATTCCTGGGAAGGGATATTACAGTGGTATTAGAACATGGTTCTGGCTCAGTCTATGGAGCTAGCAATCTATGACACCAGGGGAAAAACCCTGCATCTATTACAGAGGTAGGAGATACAGAGACACTGGGCGTAGGTTGGAAAATACCTACGGAGAGGGAGACTATGTTCTGGTAGTGGACGCGGAACAGGAGGAGCCTGTGGTGGACGCAGAGCAGAAGGATTCGATGGCAGACGAGGATGGGAAGAGATTGGCGGATATGCTCCTCAAATCAGTGCAAGGTCTGTTGAGGCATATTGAGGTGATGGGGCAGAGATTCACGGCAGTAGAGGCCAAACAGCCTGAGAGCCCACGGGTTTTTCAGATTGGTGAGGGATCAAGTGCATCCCATCATTTGCGAGAGAAGTGTGATATTGTGCAGTAGGTGGCCTCTCATGCCCCTACATGCTCTACCATGCCCACCTTCTTAGGAGCAGACATGGGGGCTGGAGCCCAATAGGAGGCAGAGCCCGGTCATATGGGCGATTATTTTGGAGAGTACCAGGCCTATCGGTAGGGGTTTAGGGATGCTCTTTCATTCAGAGACTTTGTTCAGCTCTAGCGAGATACTAGACCCCACGACCATCACAGAGGGTACCGACATTACCATGATGGTGACACCCACCATGCAGCAAGTAGATTCCACTTGCCTACATTTGATGGTTCGTCAAAAAGTTCAGCAAAGTCTTGGGTGGAGAAGCTGGACATTTATTTCAAGCTTAACCAGATGTCAGAGATAGAGACCATCAAGGTGGCAACGTTGCATTTGGATGGTGAGACTCAGGATTGGTGGTTTCATGGGATGGTTACACTCAGACACTCCACAATGATGACATATGCCGAGTTCACCAGGAGATTGATGGAGCGATTTGATCGGAGGGATCCAGAGCAGTATTTTGTTGAGCTGACGAGGCTCAAATAGGCAGGGAGCATAGAGAACTACATTGCAGATTTCTTGAGGGTCTTAGTGATGGTGCCAGATTTATCCACGACACGGAGGATCTATATGTATGTTGAGGGGTTAGCAGAGCCACTTCGAGGTTTAGTACGATCCACTAGACGAGCCACACTCCAGGACACCATTAGCAGTACCCGGGACTTACAGGATGTCTTACCCAGGACCCGAACACCTTACCCCCAGAGACAAACTTTCCAGACTAAGGGGAAGGATGTGAGGATTCCACCTCCAGAGGGGAATCCAGGACGAGCACAAATTGACGATGATGCCAGGAGGGAGCTGAAGAAGAAGCGGTTATGCTTCACCTGTCAGGAGCCATGGGCACCAGGGCATAGATGTGTTGTTGGCAAAGCACATTTTATTAAGGTCTTCTCTGAGAGCAGTGGGGAAGAGGATGATAAGGATGATGTGGAGGCAGGAGATAGTCATGTCGTGCAGGGACCTTTGCCACCTCCACCAGTAGTAGTTGGTGCATCTTTTGTACCTATCGAAGGGGCCCTTACAACATTGCGAGGAGTTCCCAAGTATTGGACGCTACGCGTATGGGGGACAGTACGTGGCCAAAGAGTATCAGTTTTGGTTGACAGTGGGGCGACCCACAACTTCATCGATGCACAGATGGTTGAACGGAGAGGTATACAAACAGAGAGCTTCGATAGGTTTTTGGTTTTGGTCCCAGGAGATCAGACCATGATGTGTGCTCATTATGTTCCAGAGTTATCAGTGACAATGGGCACTTACACACTGACTGAACACTTTTTCGTGGTTGATATACCGGACACCAATGTGATACTGGGTGTTTAGTGGCTTATCACTCTAGGGAAGGTCACGACAGATTGGAAGACCCTAGAGATGGAGTGGGATGATGAGAAGACAGGGAGGCATGAGAAGATACAGGGTCAGCACACATATCCGCCTCAGACTGTTTCGGCTCATCGGATGGAGGCAGTCTTCTGGAAGGGAGACATAGAGTGGGCAGTAGAGCTGCTTGCATCAGAGGCAAGGACTACCGGGCAGACGGTACATCCAGAGATACAGTCCATCCTTGATCGGTATGCCATAGTGTTTGGGGAGATTTCGCCGGGACAGCCACCGGACCGGGTATTTGAGCACACCATCGAGCTTGAGCAGGGCATACAAATAGTGATTACCACCCCCTATAGGCACCCCAAGGTCTATTGGGATGAGATTGAGCAGGCTATCCAGGAGTTGCTGACTCTTGGGCACATTCGGCCGAGCATGAGTCCTTTCGCTTCTTCCGTGGTGTTGGTGAAGAAGAAGGACAGCACATCGAGGATGTGCATTGACTACAGGGCCCTGAACAAGAAGAGACTGAAGAATAGGTACCCCATACCCAAGATCGACGAGTTGATGGATGAGTTGAGAGGAGCACGGTTCTTCTCGAAGACTGATTTGAGATCTGGGTACCATCAGATTCGCGTGAGGGAGTAGTACATTCCCAAGACCACCTTTAGGTTGGCACTTTGAGTTCTTGGTGATGCCCTTTGGGCTAACCAACACCCCCGCCACATTTCAGTCCTGCATGAATCACTTCTTCCACAGTCACTTGAGGAAGTTTGTGTTGGTATTCTTTGATGACATTGTCATTTACAGCAGGACTTGGGAGGAGCATCTCCAGCACATTGAGATAGTGCTGCGTATCTTGTAGGAGTAGCAGTTCTATGCCAAACTCTCCAAGTGTGAGTTTGGGTTGACAGAGATGTTGTATTTGGGGCACATCATAGGGGTGGACAGAGTGAGAGTCCACGAGGAAAATATCAGGGCCATTAGAGAGTGGTTGGAGCCGAGGAACGTGACAGAACTACGAGGGTTCATTGGCATTTGTACTTACTACCAGAAGTTTGTCAAGAGTTTCTCACAGCTTGCTGCACCCCTGACAGATTTGATGAGGAAGGGGTTTTTCAATTGGTCGGATACAGTGCAGTGAGCCTTTGACAAGCTCAAGGAGGTTATGAGCAGCTGCCTAGTACTTGTATTGCCAGATTTCACGCAGCCATTTGTTTTGGAGTGTGACATGTCGGGAGAGGGGATCGACGTAGTATTGATGCAGGGAGGTCACCCTATAGCCTATGAGAGCCGGAAGCTCCTTCCGCACGAGAGGTTGTATTCTATATACGACAAGGAGATGCTGGCCATCATGCATGCATTGGCCATGTTCCGACAGTATTTAGTAGGTAATAGGTTTAGGGTGAGGACTGATCACAACAGCCTCAGATTCTTTTTGGAGCAGAAGCAGCTACAAGAGAGGCAATAGAAGTGGATCAGCAAGATCCAAGCATATGACTTTGACATTGACTATGTCAAGGGTAAGAACAACGTGGTAGCAGATGCTCTTTCAAGTAGACCAGCCACGTTGTCTCTTATTAGCTTCGACACAGACTGGAGGGCTCGACTCTTAGTAGAGTACTCCAAGGACAGGTTTGCATGTGAGGTTTTGGATGGGCAGGTGGTGGATGACAGGCACAGGGTGGTCGATGAGATCATCTACTATAGGGATCAGATCTTCTTGACTAAGGGATCTTAGCTCAAGAAGAAGATACTCCAGGCATTACATGATTCACCATTAGCTAGCCATCAAGGGTTTACCAAAACCTACAGGGCCATCAGAGAGAGGTTCTCATGGAAGGGCCTCAAGGAGGACATACTCCAAAAAATATCCGGGAATGCGATGTTTGCCAGAGGAACAAGGGGGAGATGAGACATCCCGTGGGTTTATTGCAGCCTCTTCCCATTCCGTAGGGAAAATGGGAGAGTATTTCAATGGACTCCATCACAGGGTTACCCATGGTACAGGGCAAGGATTGTATCTTTGTCGTCGTTGACCGGCTGTCGAAGTACACACATTTCTTTGCCATATCCGCACACTACATAGCAGCACAGGTAGCCGAGATGTTCTTCAGAGAGGTCTTCAGGCTACATGGTCTTCCTAAGACCATAGTCAGTGACAGAGACAGCCATTTCATGGGCGGGTTTTGGCAGGAGCTTTTTCGGCTAGTGGGGATGGAGTTGACACCGAGCACCAGTTATCACCCACAAACAGACGGACAGGCAAAGATAGTTAACAAGTGGCTGGAGGGCTACTTGTGTAACTACGTCAGTGGGCAGCAGAGAGCATGGCTGAAGTGGTTGCATCTAGGGGAGTACTACTACAACACTACACATCACATGTCCATTGGTATGTCACCATTCTATGCTTTGTATGGGTATCATCCTTTATCTTTTGTTGACATGATGTTTGGTGATAGCAAGGCTCCGAGAGCCAAGATTTGGATCCAAGAGAGTCAAGATATCCTTCAAGCTCTCAAGGATAACATGGCTACAGTACAGAACCAACAGAAGTTGTATGTTGACAGGGGTCGGGTGGAGAGACAGTTTGAGGTAGGGGACATGGTCTACCTACGATTACAGCCATATTGACAGTCGTCATTGAAGCAGAAGGGGGCTGAGAAGCTCAAGCCCCGCTTTTATGGGCCATACAGGGTGATACGCAGGATTGGACGGGTTGCATATGAGTTGGAGTTGCCCCAAGGCAACAAGATTCATAACGTTTTTCATGTATCATGCCTAAAGAAGGCATTGGGGCAGCAGGTGACAATGACAGATGAGCTATTTGGTGTTGCAGAGAGAGGCTATTATTGATACCAGGGAGAGGCAGTTGTGGAGCAGGACGGTTCGGGAATTTTTGGTGAGGTGGAAGAATTTTCCGAATGAGGATGCCACTTGGGAGAGTGAGAAAATCTTGCAACTTCCATCACTTCAGTTGCTTGAGGACAAGCAACATTTTGCCGGGGGAGACTGTAATATTCCTAATTAGCCATGGCTAATTGGAATATTCGATTTTGCTTAATTTTGCCTTCTATAGTTATTTATGAATAAAAAAAAGTGAGGGAAAGGGGACATGACTCACTTTTAGAATAAAAGTCACTTCCTAGTAGCACAACGTTGTGACTTAAAGGGGAGCCAAGGGGGCTAGAAGGGGGATGCAAAAATGGAGCCTACGCAGACACTTAGAGGGACTACGCGGAATGGAAGAAACATGTGGCAAGAGAGGGATTGCACTGGAGAAGGTGAGCCTGGGGATTGAGAGAGGCAAAGGTTATAAAGGAGAGAGGAGCTTCCTCATTTTGGCATTCGGTTATGTGCATTTGATCTAGTCACTTCGACTTAGAAGCACGTTGGCTGTTTAGCTAGTCTGCAACACTGTTTAGTGCATTGAGTGTCTCCGTTCGAAGATCTCACCCTTAGCCCCGGGGGACTTCAAGTGCCTACTCGGGAAAGGTATTTCAATCAGCATTTTGGTAGTAGTTCATCAACATTTCTGGCTGGAGGATTGAGCATCTTGGAGGATTACGCAGCACTGAGAGGGATGACGCAATTCTTTCTGGCAGGATTTTTGGCTTGAGGGGTTGCAGTAGGATTTGTGCTGGGAGATTGAGTAGGGGATCAGCCCTTGCATATTGGAGGGTTTTGGCAGTGGTTTCAGGCAGATTTCTGGAGGGTTTCATTCAGTGGCAGTGCAGAGCCTTGAGAGACTATGCAGAACCCTAAGGGGATGATTTTCGGGGGTCGGCCATTCCAGGAAAGCTTTCTGGGTTTTTCTGGGTTTCTTGAGTAGAGTGCGATTCCAGAGTTTCAACCTTTTTTGAGGAGGGGAACAGCCCCAAATCCTCATTCAATTTCCAGTAGTAGCAACACAACAATTTTCCAGCAGTTGGGATGCAGATTAGTGTGAGGCCATTCCTTTGCTATTCTGAGTGTATTTCTTCACTTGCCTTGTGCAAGTCAAGGTGCCATCTTTATGATCACCTCCTGTACTAATTTTATTGCTCAATATAATAAAATGGATTAGCATTCCTTGAGTATTTGTTTACGTTTCATATATACATTGTTGTTTGCTGCACTATCGTTATTTCATCCCTGTGAGTTTTCCGACTATTATACCACTTGTACGTTTTTCTGGTTGGGTTTTGCTGGTATTTGAGAAATATTCTTGGGAAGGGATATTACATACACCCAAGAATTTAGGAAAAGAGCTTTGATTCTTGGAATTTCTTTAGACTCACCTAAAACTCTGTTGAAGTATATAGGTGGTCTACACAGTGATTTAAAGCACACCATTCTCGTGTTTAATCCTACTAGCATAGACGAGGTATCTATTCAGGCTACCCTCCTAGAGGCAAGAATGTGAACCCAGAAGTTGGGGGATCATCAAAACCCACTGCAAGCAAGAACAAGGAAAAGAGGAAGCAGAAATGGAAAGAGAGGAAGACAAATGTTGTACAAAAGACCAAGCCTTCATGCACTCATTGCAAGAAGGATGGGCATGACGATAAACACTGTTGGATTCTGCATCTGGAGCTGAGGCCCAAGAAGTACGATGGAAAAAATAAGAAGACTGCTGCAGCTATTCAGAAGGACTTGGGATCAGATTCAGGGGATGAAACAACGATCACAGCCACAGGTATAAAAGGTAAAAATTCTAAAGCATCTACTAGTAATTCTACACAATCTACTAATAATGAAGAAAATGAGAGGAAAAGGCATGAGCTTTTTCATATTAGAGTTATTTCCAAGCATCAAAATATTGATACTTTGTTTGATAGTGGCTCACAAGTAAATGTAAATTTTGAAGCAATTGTAAAGAAGCTGGGATTACTAGCCACACCTCACAAGAAGCCATATCCATTAGGTTGGTTATGTGATAAAGCAAAGCTACAAGTGACTAGACAATGTAAGATTAGGTTTTATTTTGGGTCAACATTTGTAGATGAGGTTGAGTTAGATATTGTTCCCTTGGATATATGTGGAATTCTTTTAGGAAGTCCTTACTTGTATAATAGAAAAGTTATTTTCTATAGATTTGAAAGCAAGTATCAACTCGTTAAAAATGGAATTGAATATATTGTAAGAGCTCATAAACTCGAAAATAATTATACTCTCATAAACTCAGGTCAAATGAAAAGAATTGTAAATTCATGCAAACAATTTTTACTGATGGTTGTGAAAGAAAAGAAGCCTGATAAGACCAATGTATTTGAAGGCTGTAATGCTAAACAACAAGATGATTTAGAGAAAGTTGTTTTAGAATATGATATATTATTTCAGGAACCTAAAAGTTTGCCACCCAAAAAGGAAATAGTACATTATATTAATTTGCAGCAAGATGCTCCATTGCCTAACATCAGAATGTATAGGTTGTCCGCTTTAGAGAATGCAGAAATCAAGAAGCAAGTACAGGAGCTGCTCAAGAAAGGGTTCATAAGACCTAGCACATCACCATGTGGGTCTCCAATTGTCTTGGTGAGAAAGAAATATGGCTCATGGAGAATGTGCATTAATTACCGAGCACTGAATAAGATAACGATAAAAAATCATTATCCACTTCCTCGCATAGATGACCTATTAGATCAATTGAAAGAAGTTGTTTATTTTTCCAAGTGGAACTTGCATAGTGACTATCATCAGGTCAGAGTTGCAGAGCAAGATGCATGGAAGATTGCTTTCAAAACAAAGCAGGGATTGTATGAGTGGTTAGTTATGCCTTTTGGCTTAACTAATGCTCCTACTACTTTCATGAGAGTAATGAATGATGTAATCAGGCCTTTTATTGATGATTTTGTCATTGTATATTTAGATGACATTCTTATATTGAGTAAAACATGGGAAGAACATTTGATGCATGTAAAGCAAACCCTAGATGTTTTGAAAAGAGAAAATCTTTATGTTAAGCTATCCAAATGTGAATTTGGCAAAACATCTTTGAATTATTTGGGTCATATTGAAGGGGGTGGTGAATTGAAGATAGATCCCTCTAAAGTTGCAGTCATTGTAAACTAGCCTAAACCCAAATCTGCTACAGAAGTTAGAAGCTTCATAGGAGCAGCACAGTATTGGAGAAAATTTATTTCTAACTTTTCCTTGATTGCATCTCCCTTACATGCTTTAACAAGTTTGAACAAGGTGTTTCAGTGGGGAGGCAAACAACAGAAAGCCTTTGACACCTTGAAAGAAAAGATTAGTACAACACTAGTACTAGCACTGCCCGATCTTCAAAGATCATTTGAGATTGAAACAGATGCCAGTGATTATGCCATGGGAGCAATGTTGATGCAGCACGGTAAACCCATATGTTATCATTCTGAGACATTTAATTCTGTAGTAGTTAATTATCCCACATATGATAAAGAATTGTATGCATTAGTACAGAGTGTGAAAAAGAGGAAACATTATTTAATGGGAAAAGAGACAATTATACATACTGATCATCAACCACTTCAATATTTACACTCACAAACTAAGTTGCAGTAATCAAGACACTATAGGTAGATGGGTTTTCTACAACAGTTTCATCTTGTCATCACATATAAAAAGGGCATACACAATAAAGTTGCAGATATGTTGTCCAGACCAATCATAAGTGCATCTACTATACTTAAGCATAATTCAGTATTGCATGAAAGCTTCATTGAACAATATGCTCAAGATATAGATTTCAAAGATGTATATGCAACCTTAAGTCATGGCAAACAAGTAGAAAAATTAGATTATCATGTTAAGGACCAACTCTTGTATCATTTTGGAAAGTTATGCATTCCTTAGATTACTTTGGTGTAAGTAAAACAGTTGCACAACTACAAAGATTTTGTTATTGGCCAAAAATGAACGAAACAGTTTCTAGATATGTAAGAGGGTGTACCATGTGTGCTAAAAGCAAGCCCAACAATAAAAAACTAGGCTTGTACACTCCACTACCAATTCCTTCTCATCCTTGGGAAAGTGTTTCCATGGACTTTGTTGGGGGACTGCCTAAATCTAGAAAAGGTCATGACTATTTATATGTTATTGTGGACAAGTTAAGCAAAATGTGTATTTTAATACCCTGTAACAAACATATTACAACTGAACAAACTGCAAAGTTGTTCTTTCAGCATGTATGGGCTCATTTTGGATTACCCACTTCCATTGTATCTGATCGAGATTCCTGATTTGTTGGGAAATTTTGGTCGAATCTGTGGGAATTGATGGACACCAGGCTGAAGAAGAGCACAACTTTTCATCCACAAATAGATGGCCAAACAGAAGTGGCCAACAAGACAGTGATCCAGTTGCTAAGAGGCTATTGCAACAAGCATCCCAAGCTTTGGGATGAACATTTATGTTATGTGCAACATGCTTACAACCAAGCTAAACATTCTTCTACACAGAGATCTCCTTTTGAGACCTGTTTTGGTTTCACTCCAAGCTCTCCCTTGGATTTTGTCTTTGGTAAAGACATAGCGGTTGATGGACACAGTGATGTGGACAAGGAAACCAAGTTCATTGAACAAATCCAAGAAATTCACCAGGCAGTATAGGAACAGTTGGAAAAGAGCCAAGCCAAGTACAAGGCAAGGCATGATAAGCATCAAATTGAGCATAGTTTCCAAATTGGTGATCAAGTCTGGCTGTATATCAGCAAAGACAGAATGCAAGGTGAAGGTAAGAAGCTAAAATCGATAAGGTATGGACCTTTCAAGATACTTGAGAAAATCGGTGAGAATGCTTTTCGCCTTGATTTGCCAGCTTAAATGCACATCTATTCAGTTGTTAATGCAGAAAGCTTGAGACTATTTGAACCTTCATTAATTGAAGATCCCGAAGAGCAGAGTCAATTGCCTTATATTGATGATATGTTGTCTGAAGATCTCAATGAATTGCAGGAAGATACAGTTCTGGACAAGAAAGTGAGAACTACGCGCAGAGGGGATGTTGAGTACCTCAGGATTGGACTCAAAGGTTCAAAACCAAGTAGTGCAAAATGGATAGAAATTGGGCAAGTGAGGAATCTACATCCTTACTTGACTGACGCTTAAAAACCAACTTTTAGTGTTCCAAAAGCTTTTTCAGTGGGAAGGCTGTGATCCGAATTGGTTCCTAGAACACTCTCTAAGTTTTCATGAACTCTTTAAAAATCATGCCAAAGTTTCAAAGTCTTATAAAGATCAAGCTATCAGAGGTATCCTCATAATAGTTGCAATTGGTGATCAGTGCTTCAAAGTCCCACAAAAACCGGCAGGATATTGGAAGGGCTTTGAGCGGTAAGCAATTTTAACTGAGTTCCACCCGATGCCACACAATGGTTGCCACGTGTTCGGCAAAAGGAAGAGAAAATTGCTCACATTGGACGAATCACCATCATGTTACTTATCTGCTTGATATGGGCGATGACCGTAGGATCCGGAGGCTCCATATCAACGGCGGAGACGCGATCTGATGGATGACCGGATCTGACGAGGTTAACAGGCAGAGTTGTATAGGATTTGAAGTCTGATTTGGATGATGCGTTGGTAGAAGGTCATGTTTCGCAGGCATTCTTGGAGTTAACAGAATAAATGGCCATGTCCAAGAGAATTGACACTCATCCATTATGAAATAGGTGGCCACCTCCTTGAGAGGCGTTATACAGTGATTAATGACACAGGACAGAAGGATTCAAATGGATAGAGGCAGGGGAACCGTAAAGCCAGGAAGCAAAAACGAATAGTCAGAAAGTAGATTGGCTTTAAATCCACGAACTGACAGAGAAAGAAGCAAGCAAGTTAGAAGCGAAAAGCTAAGAGCAGAGAAAAGAATTTGAGTTGACCTACAGAAGGAAAGGCATCAACAAGCCAAACAGAAACATAGAGAGTTAGAGAGTTTGTGTACTCCAGAGAAGGCTTGAGAGGTTCAAGCACACTCCTCTATAATGCCTGTCATGTATGAGTCTCAGATTGGGCTCATACTACTGTGACCAATAGAGAGGTCAAGAGTTTAGTGAGAAGAGTCTGTGTACTCCAGAGACTTGGGGGATCCAAGTACAGTCTTACTGATTTGTATCTGCTGTGTGAGACTCGAACTGAGCTCACTGCTGTAAAAGTTGTGCTTTGAAAACATAATAGAGAGGCCACCACTGAAGGCTGTATCAGGAGACGTAGCCCAAGAGTATTGGGTGAACTCCTTATTAAACTTGTCATGTTTATATGTTTTCCTGTTATGTTTTCTTTAACTGCTTCAGTGCCTATATATTTTGTAATCATATCGATCTGTTGCATAAAATAACATAGGTACATCCATGCACATGAGTATGTAATACCTTATTGTTTGTCTTAGATCAATTTTAGATCAGACTTCCACCAACGAGTTCTCCTACTTCCCTTCTTTTAGTGTTCCTTAGTGGTGCCTTTTCTCACTAAGGTTATGACTTATAACTAAGGCAACCTTAATCAATTTTCTTGAACACAATTTAATAAGGCATAAAAATTATTTCTTTGGTTTTTTCACCACTCCATCAAGTACTTAGGTGCCCCTTAGCCCTTCAAGGGTTCACCACATGATCTCAATGGTAAAATCATCCAAAAACCCACTTGATTCCATGCCCACAACTTTGGGTGCAAAACCCATTGCTTGGGTACACTTGCCCACAAAGCCCATATGGGTCAAACTTCTCACAAACCCAACACCTACGGCTATGGATTACCTCCCAAGATGCACAAATCAACACTCCCTCTTAGTGAGTGAGGTATTCCTATGATCCGGACTTAAACAGGAACACAACAAATTACAGAGATAACCATACACATAGATATGCAGCGGAAATAATACTTCATTTCATTAAAGTAAAATACTGAAATATGCTTACAAACAGTAATGGAAATAAACCAACTAGGGCGATGGTAGCTTATCTCTAAGAAGAGATGTAGTGGCTACATGCCTCTGAACTGTGTTACAATGAGGCTCGAAGGCCTATTTATTGTTAAGAAACAATGGAAAACCTTTCACATCCCGAAACCTAACCCTAGAAGATGAAACGCCAAATTGTGGGCCCCGTTTGGGTAAATTGCTACATCAATTTCTCGGGGTCGTAACTTTGGTATACGATCTCCGTTTGACGCGTACAATAGCTCGTTAGAAAGATCTATCCGAGAACTACCACTTTGGGTGGAAACATCGGTCCATGGACCCATGTTGCCCCAGGTTTCCCAAAAAACGTCGTTTAGGGCCTCAAAACGGCTCCGGAAGTTCAGGACCCGAAAAACTGCTAAAAATAGTAAACTGTGCAACAATTTAGGAAACTGGAAAAGCTGAAAGAGACAGTTTTGGGGGTCCAAATGGGATAGGTGGGTGGCCACCAACATCCACCTGGATCATTCCTCCCCCCTTAGGAACCAATGGTCCCCATTGCGTTGAGTTCCTCCATGAGATGAGGAAACTTTTGCTGAACTTGGTCCCTGGTGAGCCACTTGCCTTGGTGAAGGAGTTGGCCTGCTTTGACAACTCAATACAGTTGGATATTCTGTTGGTGAGTGTTCTTGATCAGTATGTCCATGATTCAATCAATTACAGCTTGTTCCATGCAATCTGGATTTAATTCTATAGGTGTGAGTTGTTCTGCAATGTCGGATGTGTCTAGCAATGGTGGAAAGTATGGCCGAAGGCGGTCCGCATTGAACATTGGGTGCAGGCCAAGGAATTGGGGAATGCTGAGCTCAAATGCATTATCTCCCATAATGTTAGTAATGGTGTAAGGACCATATCAGAGTGGTCTCAGTTTCCAATAGGCTCCAATAAGGCGTTCCTTTTACAAATGCAACTAGAATTTGTCGCCCACCTGAAACTTGTGTGGCACCCGATGTTGATCATGTCGCTGCTTGTACTTGGCATTTGATTTATCTTTAATTTCATGGACCTACTGGTGAATATGTTGGATGTGCTCAATGAAGTTGGTTGCCTTGTTTGTTTCGAACTGGACATGAGCCGAATCTATGTGAGTAGCTACAAGTGGCATGGCCACATCAATGGGGTATAGTGGCTGGAATCCCAAGCCCACCTGAAAAGGGTTGTGGCCAGTCGAGCTGTGAAGAGCTCGGTTGTAGCTGTGCTGAACATAAGGGAGGCTCTCATCCCATGTGCATGGATGCTTTGAGTTGTACATG
This sequence comes from Pinus taeda, assembly GCA_000404065.3. Taxonomy (NCBI): domain Eukaryota; kingdom Viridiplantae; phylum Streptophyta; class Pinopsida; order Pinales; family Pinaceae; genus Pinus; species Pinus taeda. Next base: position 58,815 of record APFE031662884.1, on the reverse strand, counting down.
CGCAAAATGTGCACAATCAGCCTACTGACAACCTTTGTCTGGCCATCAGCTTGAGGATGGAAGGCTATGGACTTAGTGAGTTTGGTGTCCAGCATTGACCAGAGACTAAACCAAAATTTACTGAGGAACCGACTGTCCCGATCTGAGATGATAGACTGTGAGATCCCAAAGTGCACACACACTCGTTCAAAGAAGATTTTAGCAATGGCTTCTGCTGTGATATTCTTCTTGCAGGCCGCCATAATGGCCATCTTCGAGAACCTATTGACGACCACAAAAACACAGTCATTTCCATGCTTAGTGGAAGGAAGGCCTGACATGTAATCCATGGAGATGGATTCCCAAGGTCGACTAGGGGTAGGTAGCGAGGCATAGAGGCCTTGTTTCTTGGTCAGTTTGGCAATGGCACAGGCAGTACATGATCTGATGTACTTCCCAACATCCTGTCGATGATTCGGCCAATAGAAATACTTTTGCAGTACTGCCACCATTTTCTCAACCCTGAAATGCCCAGTAGCTCGACTGTAGTGTGCTTCCCAAATCATCTTGGCACGCTTGCTTGAGGGAACACAAAGGTGACCTAGGTGGCATAATAGGGCATCCTAGAGGTGAAAATCTGGAACATGCCGACCCTCCAAGAGTGTCTGGTATGTGTGGCCGAATTCTGGGTCACTTTTGTAGAGAAGTGGCCAATCAGAAGTCTCGTACCCACAAGAGTTGAGCACGGTGGTTAACGCCATGATCGGTGGTCGATTGAGGAAATCTGCAACATTATTGGTGTTGCCCTTCTTATACTTGATATTCAAATGGCACTGTTGCAGGTATGTTGACCACTTCTGATGGCAATTATTCTGCAATTTCCCTTGGGTTTGTATGAACTGCAGGGGTCGGTGGTCTGTGTGGATGACCGTTTCCTTCCCCAAAATGTAATGCTTCCATTGTCGACAGATTTGCACAATGGAATACATCTCTTTATCATAAGTGGGATACTTTTGGACTGTATCTGAAAGTGTTTCACTGTGATATGCCACTGGATGCCCGTGTTGAGTAAGGACTGCCCTAATAGCATAGTCAGAGGAATCTGTCTCGACCTCAAATGGTTGTTGTAAATCTGGTAACACAAGCACTGGTGCTGTGCAGAGGCGATCTTTCAACTCTATGAATTACATTATCCTCATGAAGGTTGTAGGAGCATTCGTCAATCCGAAAGGCATAACCAACCATTCGAAAAGGCCCTCCTTGGCTTTAAAGGCAGTCTTCCACACATTAGAGGGTTCAATTGGTATCTGGTGATATCCTGACTTCAGATCGATCTTGTTGAACTATTTTACCACCTTTAGTTGGTCCAGGAGGTCATCAATTCGTAGGATCGGGTATCTATTATGGACAATGATCTTGTTCAGCACCCAATAGTCAATATAGAGTCTCCAAGTCCCATCCTTCTTCTGTACCAACATGATTAGGCTCCCACAAGGTGATGAACTCGGACGAATGTGACCTTTCTGCAGTAGCTCCTAAATCTGCCTCTTGATTTCATCGTTCTCCAGAACGAAGCATTGTTCCATTGGGTAGCAGTGCATGTGGGGTCAGATCGATGGAGTGCTTGACCTGATAGTGCAGAGGAACCCCTGTGGGGGAGGTGAATATGTCCTCGTACTCCTCCACGACCTTGTCCATCTATAGTTGTTGTGCGGAGGGGCCTTGTCTAGAGGTCGTGGCCACTGTCTTCTTCTTTCCTTGAGGGCATATCACCAGGAAAACAAATTTCCTGGTTTTGGAAATGAGCTTACTGCATTGTTTTGCAGTAACCAAAGAGATGGCGGTAGGCGGTGCTACCTCTGGTATCCTGCAAAACTTATTTCCCAATGTAAGAATAATAGCACGAGGCCTTGATTCATACATAGCATGTCGCTTCCACAAGTATGGTTTCCTAATAATACATCAGAAACTTCAAGGGAAGCAATGTCACACAATACCTTATTCGTGAAGGGCTTGATGTTGTATGGAAGGCGACACTGCTGGCTCACGTGAAGATCGCGTCCTTGGTGAAGCCACCCGATGGTGTACGGTTGTGGATGTGCTGTGGTCGGTAAGCCCAACCGCTTCACAACCTCTGCTAAAATGAGGTTCTTTTGGCTCCCGCTATCAACAATGAAATGTAGCAGGGCGCCCTTTACCCGCATCTGGGAGTGGAAGAGACGCTCCTCCTCCTCTGGATCTTCGGATTCATTTTTCTAGATCTTGGCAGTAGCAACAGTGGTGTTGGGATCCGCATCAATGATCTTCTTTCCTTTTTCATTCCCCTTGTCGAGTTTTGACTCAGAGTCAGAACATGCATCTAATTCTGAAACCTTTAGCTCAGCCACCAGTGACTGGTTGGCCCGACAGTCACTTGTGTTGTGAGTGGAGCTCTTATGAAACTCACACCATTTTCCCGTGTCCTTTTTCAGCTTCGTAGTGTTGTTCTTTGCTTGCAGCTTTGGTGGGTTTTCTTGGGCTATCCTACCTTGGATTTGTCCTTTGTTCTATGGTTTAGGGGCACCTTTCCCTTGCTTTGGATTCGCAGATCCAAAGTCTTGCTTCTTTTGTTGAAACTTCTGCTCGACCTTGACAACATATCAGTATGCTGCTCCGAGCGAGGAGATGTTCAGGAATTATATTTCTTCTTGGATGCACTTGTGCAGGCAGCCGCGGTATTTGAGTATCAAATGCTACTCTGTATCCTTGATACCCAACTTTGTGCGAAGGGTATGGAAAAGATTGGTGAACTCTGGCACGTCTTGGTCCCTTCCCTGCCACAGCGTGGTCCACTTTATGTATTCATCCTCATAGCTTCCGATAAGGTAGTACTGCTTCTTGATGGCATCTCAAAATGAATTCCAGGTGGGTGCTGCTGAAAATAGTTAGCCAGTACTTTCATCCTTTTGCTCGTAGTAGGTTTCCCACCAGTCCTTGACGTGGGGGGCTGCTTTGAGAAGAGCGAAAAAAATCTTTTCCCAACTCAAAAATTCATGAACAGAAAAATAACCCTCTAGCAGATTTAACCATTTATCAAAAACATTTGCGTCTATCTGACCCTTAAATATGTGGATTTCAAAATTAACTTGTACCTTAAAGGGCGTGGCGTTTCTAGAGTAGCTACTGGAAGCCGATGCGTCGCTTCTGGGTAGCCGTTGAAGGATCTGGGCAAAGCTATCCATCATCACGTTCCGTTGTCACTCGAGGGCTTCTTCAAGCAAGATTTTGATAGGATATGCTGCCCCCTCGTCTTTCTTCTCATCCACCATGGGAGGCTGTCGGGATTTGCGAGGCTGGTCTTGCAAATCTTTGACCAGTTCAAGCCCTAACTCCTTATATCCCGACCTTGTTGGGGACATGCAAAGAAAAACAGAGAACAAAGGCAGACCCCTATGATACCATTGATTCGGACTTAAACAAGAATGCAACAAATTACAGAGATAACCATAAACACAGATATTCAGCGGAAATAATACTTCATTTCATTAATGTAAAAATATTGAAATATGTTTACAAACAATAATGGAAATAAACCAGCTAGGGTGATGGTAGCTTATCTCTGAGAAGAGATGTGGTGGTTACATGCCTCTAAACTGTGTTACAATGAGGCTCGAAGGCCTATTTATTATTGAGAAACAATGGAAAACCATTAACATTCCAAAACCTAACCCTAGAAGATGAAATGCCAAACTTTGGGCCCCGTTTGGGTAAATTGGTACATCAACTTCCCGGGGTTGTAACTTTGACATACGATCTTCGTTTGATGCGTACAATAGCTCGTTAGAAAGATCTATCTGAGCACCACCACTTTGGGAAGGGCAACATCAGTCTATGGACCCATGTTGCCCCCAAATTTCCCAAAAAACGTTGTTAAGGGCCTCAAAACAGCTTCGGAAGTTCAGGACCCGAAAAACTGCTAAAAATAGTAAGTTGTGCTACAATTAAGGAAAATGAAAATGTTGAGAGAAACAATGGTGGGGGTCCAGATGGACTTGGCAGGTTGCCACCAAGATCTACCTGGATCAATATATGAGTCAATAGGATTGTCAAATAGCCCTCCAATGACAAGAACATTCCTCCTCTTCAAGTCGACCTCCAAATGAAGTAAATATCACATGTCAGCTCACCAAATTAGATACACATCCCTCGTTGAGCTCATGTAAGCTTATATATATGGGAAAACCGCTATATATAGGCATGAAAGGCATTTGCATTTCTACAGTCCAGAAATTCGAATATCTCTGAGATTTTCAGATAGCAATTACAGAGTTCGGATAAGAGAAAAGAAGGAGCTCAGATTAGGGTGCAGATATGAGTAGATGGAGCTCGGACTAGGAGAAGGAAGTGGAGATTGGGTGTTTTCAAGGGAATTTAGATCCTTCTGAAGTTTGGATCATAGTGGCATCAAAAAGGACAAGATACAAATTTTGATATCATCATAGTCAAGACGTTTGGATGAATTTCGAATTGGAGATGAAGGGAAAACAAGGATATCTCAAGGGAAAATGAGGTGTACCCACAGAAATCTCAGTGCAAGACAAAGTCTCAGAATAATCTCTCATAAAATCACAGTACTATTGCAAGAAATAAAGTGCCGATGCTATGAATAGTGATTATGGTTCATTAATGTGACTACAGACTTTGGTACTACTAGAGAAGGAGAAGTTTGGCATCCTTGTTAAGCTCAGTGACCACAAATCTGAAGTAGAAGGAACCGAGAAAGAGTAAACCAGAAGAGGGAAGAGGGCTTGTGTCTTGGTCTTGGAGTGGCTAATAGGTCAAGGGTCTTGGTGTTGGTTTTTGTCAATTGTAATCTCTATAAGAAGAATTTGTGTGGGTTTTCCTCTCAAAGTGTGAGAGGTTTTAGCCTTGCATGATAGCCTACATTCTATGTCTCTTGTCTAGTTATGTTCATGTTTTGGTAGATTTTTTATGAAGAATAACATTAATAACTTAAGTAAAGAACATCCTAATCTAAAGAAGTAAAAAGTACTCACAAGAAGTTACTAAGATAAGAGAAATCACCTACTTCATGATGCCCTAGATTTCTCTGTTGGAAATAATACTAGGGGGGGTGAATCAGTATTTGTAAATCAATAACTTTTTCATTTCCATAATCATATTTATACACACTACTTCAGTGAAGGGAAATCACATGTGCACGGAACCATTCTTAAGGCAACCATCGTATATCTAGTGAACTTATGATTCAGTTAATTCATCATATGTTGATCTTTAATCTGTGCATGAGTACTTTATTAAATATTAAACAGTAACCATGTGCAGTTAATAACATAATGAACCATCACACATAAGCAACAGACATGAACACCAAGATTTAAGGTGGAAACCCAATTGTTAGGACTCCATATTGTCTACTTTTGACCTTATATTTTGTCATGATGATACCCTCTTTAGCCCATAAGTTGAAACCCTTGATAACATTTTGACCTCATTATCCCAAAGGTATGTAGTAACTCTCCTCATTGCTATATGTTTAATTATTCAACACATATTCATGTTATCTTTATGATTAATCTTTGGAAGTTGACTAAGTCGCTGATAATTGTCGAAATTGTTCAAAGTCTGCAGAATTCTAATTCATATTTGCCGCAACACCAGAAACAACAACTGTGCGGTTGCTGCAACACCAGAAACAACAACTGACTAAAGCGGGTAAAAACTCATTTTTCAATGGGTGAAACAAAAATTTTCTAGTGGAGTAGTAACCATCTACAGCTGGCAGAACTATACTTTGTAGATGCTGACACAGCATGATCAACAACTGTCTAAAAATGGCAAAACATAGTCGCAGATGCTGGAACACCAGGAACAACACGAGAACTTCAAGGGAACAGTTGAGATTTACAAAATCAACAACAGTGACGAAACAACCAAGGATAGTACGAGGATCTCAAGGAGATGGTTGAAGTGTACTAGTTTTGCAACAGCAGAAGGATCCGACTAACGAAGGATGAAAAAGTGACACACTGTTGTAACAGCATGCTGTAACAGGAATTGATTTCCTATTTTTGTAAAAAAGGGTCAAACTGAATGAATATTGACAATCTATTGTAATAGATGTCTCCTCTATAAAGAGGAGACATCTACATTAGAGGGGTAGCTGGTTGTAACGGAAGTATTGTAGTGCAGATCAAGTCTGAATCCTTACTGTAATTTGACATTTTGGCAGATGAATAAAGCACTATTCTGAGCATTTCAACTTAGCATCTGTGTTCCGGGGAATCTTGTGAGAGGGACAGGGCCCACCTTCTTCACAATATTCACCCATTTCTTTTCTGTTAAGTGTGTGTATGATTTCTGTGTAATTCAAGCCTTGCTTCCGATATTTCCTTTTTGCTGATACTATGTTTTCTTAATCGATTGACGCTGTGAAAGAGTGTGTCACCGGTGATTAGGATTTTCAGTGTGCATTGGAAAATTGGTTACAAAGGCAGGTGCTGACTATCCTTATTTTGAGGACAGGGTCCTGGTCCTCTGTTACAAAACAACCATCATTTCTTTCTGCAGATTTGTTACCATTAGTTAATTGCTTTCATTTCATTTCTGCAACAGATCATAGCTATTGTAACACAGAGTAAGGGTTTGATAGAAAGTAGATTTGTTTATACTACAACCTTTAATGCTTTTAGAATTGAGTGCATATAGTACGAGGTCACCTTTGAAACAAAAGGAATTTCCCGTGTTGACAATTTAATGTGGTACTCGTCTGTTTAATTAATAAACAATTCGAGCAGCCAACATTTTGGCGCCATTGCCGGGAAGGCGACTAGAGATTTTAAAGGCATTAATGATTTTCCTTTAGAATAGCAGGTGCATGAGAGGATGCAGGAAAGCTAACTTTACAGGCGGCAAAGGCACAGGAGGAGGAATACAAACTTTCATTGACGATATTATTTCAAAAGCTGAGACATCCCAGAGGGCAAGTTCCTGAAGGCCTCAGATCCAACATTCCTCCCAAACAGATCACTAGACGGAGGAAATACTAGGACCTGAAAGGAAGCTGGAAACACGAGAGCACATTGAGGAACCGGTAGAAGAACATGAAGAAACAGAAGATACTGAAGATAGAGCAAGCGATTTAGGAAAAAGACCAATGGAGGATAACAGAGCGGAAGGAAGGGGAGAAACTCACTCTCCACCTTGGAGTTTCCTATTGGGGATCTCCCAAGAGGAACAAGCCCTATGAAGAATATTCCACCTGCAGCACTACCTAATTTTCATGGGTTATCCTCTGAAGATCCTGATGAGTTCCTCTTTGAATTTGATATATTATGTAGGAGTTATGATTATGTAACTCCTACTCAAAAATTAAAACTGTTTCCAGCAACATTGAAAGGGAATGCGTTAAGGTGGTTTATGAGCTTAGGAGCTTAGGTAATCACTACTTAGGATCAGATGAAAGTAAGTTTTCTGGCCAAATATCAGGATTACTGCCGAACGAGAGAAAGGAAGGAAGAATTGTTTAAAATGATTCAGAAGGAGGACAAGAATCTGGAGGACTTTGTAGAAAGACTGCAGTATAATCTGCAGCGATCTGATCATCTGACTATGAGTAAGGATATTTTGAAGACAATACTGCTAAAAGGGGTACGAGATGACTGCTTGGACATGCTGAATATGCTTGGAAAAGGGGATATTTCCAAAGAACAATTTGAAGAGATTGTTAACCTCTGTATGAGATGTTCTAGAGGAGCAGCAACTAGATCAAAAAGAAGGGTTAGTATATACTCAAGAGTCCAGAAATCAACAAGTGGAGGAGCAACACGAGACGAAATAGGTAACCTGATTGAAGAATTTAAAACTGAAAGGTTAAGCTCTTTTGCTTCACAAATTGATGCCTTGCAGGTTAAAAAGAAGCAGGCAGAAGCAGAAGCTGCTCTAGCTATTTTCTGTTCTAAATGTAGAGAGAAGCACCCACTGAGGGAATGCCCATTGGATAGGGTACCAATTTGCACTATTTGTGAAAAGGACCATGAGACTCAACAATGCCCTTCTTTGCCAGGAATAAAGGCAGCACTGCAATCAACTAAAGAGGAAGCTGAAGCAGTGTATCTGATGACACAGAGGAGGCAATGGCAACCACAAAGACAATGTATGAATTATAACACATCATTTAGTTGTTGGAATAATCACTCTCCTTTTCAAACAAATTACCCACCCATGAATCAAATGCAATACCCACCCTTTAATCCAATGCAATTTCCACCTATGCAGCAACCAAATCCTCCTTTTACCGATCCCACCATGTGGAATCCTTGGACTCTACAGCAACCTTATTTCAATCAATGGAACCCAAACTGGACAGCCCAATAGATTCCATTTCCTCAGCACCAACAATCTCTTTCCTGACCATCTAACGCTCCACCGAATAACCAGACAATCAGACCCCAGCTGCCTGTACAACCTAACCCCAACCCGAATAATAATAAAGCTCTACAGGTAATTGATATTCAAAATCAACCTGTTTCCCCTATGCAATGCAATGATATCCATTTACGTTCTGGGAGAATAATTGAACCCATCATTGATGATATTACTGACTCTGAAAAAGAGGAAACTAGAAAAGAAAAGTCATCTAACAACAATACTGAAACAGTTGAATCATCTTCTAACAAGACTGCTCAAACAGCAGAGCCGCCCTTCCCTGAACGTCTGGCTCTTACCAAAACATTTGAGCCACCTGCTTTTAACCTTTTAGGAGAACTGCAGAATTTATATGTCAAAATTCCGCTATTGCAAGCACTAAGAGATGTTCCCATTTATGCTAGAACTGTTAGGGATATCTTTATTAAAAAGCCTGAAAGAAAAGCTAAGGAACCCCTCACAGTCCATGTGATGGGAGAACTGACTGCTTTGATGATAGAAAAAGACCCCCCTGTGAAATATGGTGACCCTGGTCACCCTACAGTAACAGTTCAGGTTGGTAAAACCTTTGCCTCTAAAGTTCTAGTAGATCTGGGTGTTGCAATAAACATTATGAAACTTGAAACAACACAATTACTGCAGTTGAAAAATTTAATTAGGGAAACCCCAACCATTTTAGAGCTGGCGGCTCTACAATTAAACCTGAAGGAGTCATTGAAGACCTGGTAATTTCCATAGAATCTTGGAATTACCCAGCCGATTTTGTTGTGTTACAAAATAAAACAAAGTTGGGGGGTCACCCACTGATTTTAGGAATACCTTGGCTGGCTACAACAGATGGCTTCATCAGCTGTAGATCTGGATCAATGACAATCTCTAATGGGCAGGAAACCAAACAGATTACTATTTATCCTCATGCCACACCCATGATTAATAACGAAAATTCTGTATGGTTAGATTATGAGGATGAGGAAACCCAACCTATTTTAACTGTCAGACAAGCTTTAACTTTCAAAGACTCAACCGAAGATGAATTAATCAACAACTTTATTTTTGAACCTTCTTCGGTCAATCCAGAAATACATAATCACTTCACTGCAATCTTGGAATCTGAATCCCAACAGAACCTTAAAACTGAAA